>VMDO01006694.1:0-57833 GCA_007922755.1 Pedetes capensis
AACCCTCATAAGGCTTTCAATGGCTGACTGGAGAGTTTTTTGGTGGGGCAAGTAGGCTGCCACATCCTTCTCCCGTGCACATGCACGTACACACACACACACACACACACACACACACACACACACACACACACACATATACAGTCACCTTCCAGCCATACCACCCTGGCATCTAATGCCTTCAAATCTCAGAAGCTAAGCAGGGTCAGACCTGGTTAGTACTTGGATAGGAGACAGCCTTGGAACACCAAGTGCTGTAGGCTTGGGAGAAGGACCTGGCAGCCCACTCCCAAAAAACAATTAGCCATTGAAAATGCTATGAATAACAGAGAAGCACTGACAATAGTGCCTGGCATGGCACAGTGTCCAGCAGTGTTTCATAAGTTGCACATTGGGATCACTATGAATCAGACCTAACTCAAGAGCACTTAATAACAACCTATATAAATATAAATATATATAAGTTCTTTTCCTTTAAGGTAGATTTAGCTCACACATGAGTGAGAATGTGGTATTTTTCTTTCTGAGTCTGGGTTATTTTGCTTAAAATAATATTTTCCAGTTCCATCCATTTTGCAGCAAAGGACATAATTTCATTCTTTACTCCTGAACAATATTCCATTATGTATATATATCACAATTTTTCATTCCAATCCTCTGTTGATGGACATCTCTGTTGATTTCATACCCTTGCAATTGTGTAGAGTGCTGCATTAAATATGGAAGTGTATATTTCCCTGTGATGTGATGATTTATCTTCCTTTGAGGATATTCCTAGAAGTGATATAGCTGGATCACATGATATTTCTATTTTTAGTTTTCTAAGGTACCGCCATATTGATTTCCAAAGTGGCTAAACTAATTTATAGTCCCACCAACAGTGTAAAAGGGTCACTTTTTCTCTGCATCCTCACCAGCATTTTTTGTTCTTTGTTTTTTTAATCTTGGCCATTCTTAATGGAGTAAAATAGAATCTCAGTGTTTTGATTTGCATTTCCCTAATAGCTAAGGATATTGAGTTGCTCAATTCTTAATAAAAAAAAAAAAAAACTTAGTGCCACAGTGAGATTTTCTTCCTGTTCAAGTATTTTAATAGACAACATTTATTGTTATTGTTAGGTGCCGTGGAGTTGGGTCCAACTCATAGCAACCCTATCTACAACAGAACGAAACACTGCAACACTGTGCCATGGCCTGTACTATGCTAGTGCTTCTCTGCTATTCATAGGGTTTTCAATGGTTAATTGTTTGGGGATTGTTTCAATAATGGGTTGCTGTGTCCTTCTCCCATTTTTATGGTGCTGGGGATCAAACCTAGTGCCTCAGAGAGCACAGAGCAGCTCTCTACCAACTGCACTAAAACCCAGACCCAACAGGCAACATAGTAGAAAGGTAAGCCAGGGAGTTTGGACCATCAAACTCAAATATCCTCTTCCCCCGAGTTTTTAAAATTAGCTTATTTGATGTACAATTGAATAGCAGTAAACAGCTTGATGTAGAACAGTTCTTTTTCTAAAAAGTTTGGAATTTAGATTGGCAGTTCAGACATGACTTGGCAGTTGGAAAGTCAATAAAATACCATTAAGGGAAGGCTTGCTGTGAATCAATCATTCTTTAAAAAAAAAAAAAGTGGAGGTGTGACGTGTAAAGGAGGCTGATGGAAACCTTTAAGTACATGCTTGATTTGTTTCTTTGGTTATCCTTCTCATCCTCGTGTTCCCTCTCTCAGGGGGATTACACAACAGCAGAAAAGCCTGCGCAGGGTCAGGAGTGGGTAGAAGGTTGTCGATGATCTCTTCAATTTCTTTTCAACAGCTCCAAAAAATAGCTCTCAAAAAGAATTTCTTGAAATGTTTCAAGTCAAAATGAAAAGTTGATAGAAAACTACAAAATAACTACAATGTGCATTTATTGGTTCCCTGTTTTAAATAAAAGGAGTAGACACCTTAAAGAGTTTCCAGTGTTATGGGTTCCTTTTTGCCTCCAAAAATTTATACTCAATATGTAACTTGCCTTTCTGAAAATAATCTCATAAAATATCTTGAACTGGCATGTAATGGCTCCTAACACCAACAAGCATGTTGTTATTGAGAAAAGGTATAAAAATTGTTTAAAAGAGCAACAAATAAGAGGAAGATTGTTGTTGTTAAGTACCATCAAGTTGGGTCCAACTTGTAGAGATCATATGTACAACAGAAAGAAATACTCCAGACACTGTGCCAGCAACATGATCTTTTTATGTTTAAACCCACTGTTGCAGATGCTATAAATCCATCTAGTTGAGGGTCTTCCTTTTCTGGCTGTTAACCCACTACTCTTCCAAACATGATGTCTTTCGCCAGGGGTTGGCTCCTCCTGACATGTCCAAAATATATAAGACACGCTCTAGCCATCCTTGCTTCCAAGGAGCACTCTAGCTGCACTTCTCTGATTATTTTTAAAAACAGAACTAAGATGGAATTTCTAAAAGGAAGCCAGTCACCTTGCTCAAGATAAAGCCTGTAACACGCTTGTATATCAGTTTCTTTCTACTCAACTGCCAAAGGAAACTCTTTTGTGGGTCAATTTGCATCGTCAAAGGAAGAATCTGATAGATTAATGAACACCACCTCTCAGATTCTGAAACTATTTCTTGATCTCTCAGAAAGCCATCCCTGGGCAAAGAACTGCCTGGGACCTCCTTTAGCAGAAAACACTGGTAGGAAAATTTACAGAAAGTGAAGTGACTGGCAAATCCATTGACATGTTCACAGAGTTTTCTTGCTAATCTCCGGCAGACACATGCCTAGAACTCAAACCACCTTAATCCACATAACTTTCCAAAATTACAGAACGAAATGTAATTTTCACTCAACTATGTTGTTGTCAGGTGTCATCAAGTTGGGTCTGACTCATAGCAACCCCATGTACAACAGAACAAAACACTACCTGACACTGTGCCACACCCAGCACTATGTTAGTGCTTCTCTGCTATTCATAGGGTTTTCAATGGCAGTTTTGAGATCATATCAGGAGTGGGCTACCAGGTTCTTCTCCAATTTGCAGTGCTGGAGATCGAACCCAGGACATCAGAGAGCACAGAAAAGCACTCTACCCAAAATGTAATTTTCATTCAACTATAGGATGAATTCTGCAGCTGTAGCCCTGTGGCATCTGATCCCATCAGATCTTGGAAGCTAAGCAGGGTCGGGCCTGGTTAGTACTTGGATGGGAGACCGCCTGGGAACACCAGGTACTATAGGCTTGGGAGACAGACCCGGCAACCCACTACCAAAAATCAATCTGCCACTGAAAACCCTATGAACACCAGACAAGCACTGACAATAGTGTTTCCCCTGTTACATGTAGGGTCACAATGAGTGGGATACTGACTCGACAGCACCTAACAATGACATCAATAACAACATAGGATGAATTAATATCTTAGAGACAAGAAAATAGCATAAATACAATTGCCCATTTCCTTCCATTAGCATGATTCAAAAAGCATTTCCTGAAAAAACTAGTGTTTGAGATGTTAGTAGGAATTTATTATCAAAAATTAATGCTGAGGATATTGTTATTTTAAAACATAATTTATATGAGTATATGTAGATATATTGAAAAATACAATTACTAGACACCTGTATTCAATGGTTCCTTTCTTATATAATAATCTGCCTTCAGGAAGTACTAAGGCATGTAACCCACGCTTGGCCATTGTGCAACTTCATGACTTTTGATCTGACTCATAATATAAATAACCCTTCATTTTGCCTTTGGTAACGACTGTACTTTATAAACAAATCTCAGTCAGCTATGGTGACCCATGGCTGCCATCCTAGTGCTTAAGAAGCAGAAGCAAGAGGATTACCAGTTCACGGATAGCCTACACAGCAAGTTCTAGGCCAGCCTGAGCTACATAGTGAGATTCTGTCTCCAAAACAATTTTGTTTGCTTCAAATAAATCTTACAATATACAGTTGCAATAGTATTTGATATTTTTTGGCCCTTCATTTCAATGCAAGTGTGCTTTATAGCTCAGCAGCTTCTATTGGTTTTCCCTCCACACATCATAACATACAAAGTGTTCCCTAGTCAAATACCTTGCGGCAATGTTGCCACAGAGGATATTTCTAGCTTGGAGGAAGAAAACTACAAAGAGCTCCTTACAATCAACAGCGTATAAGCACCATAACTAATCTGATAATGTAAGATCAATAGCTCTAGTATTTCTGCTCCTGCTTCACACCCAGGAAATAGGGCTTAGTCATCCTCACAGCTTCACAGTCACTGCTGTTGTCATTTGGAGAAGGTGGAAGCACTCACTTTTACTCTCCAAAACGTTCACACTACTGTCGGTGTCCACACTCAGCTTCCACCTGCCATCACCAGCCTCCTGCCGTTCCACTGCTCAGCACACTCCAGGGCCACCCTCCATCTTCATTAAGAGGGAGGCGAGCTGGAGGTGCTCTGGGTGCAATCACAGCAGAGGACTGCAGGCTGGTGCTAAAACTCCCGTGGCTGCCATTCCCTCAAGCCACAGCTGGCTGAGGTAGAAAATAGCTAAGCATCACAATGCCTTAAGGGAGGATCAAACTGACGAGAAGAGTGTTGCAGTCTGAACAGAAACCCAAAAAAGTAAACTACTCAAGATTTTGAAAAGAAATGGAACGTCTCTGAGAACTTGAGCACTATAGTATTGGGAGAGTGCTGCTCTGCGCTTCCTGAGGCCCTGGGTTCGATCCCCAGCACCACAAAAATGAAAGAAGGACATAGCAGCCCACTCCCAAAACAATCCTGAAACAGCCACTGAAAACCCTGGGAGGGCTGCTGTGAGTCCGACTCCACTCAAGGACACCTGACAACAACAAAAAATATGAAGAAACAAATCCTCATTTGGAGACACTGTGGAAAAGGGTGCCCTTGTAATACCCCAGACCCAGGAGTAAAATTTAGAAAAATTACATCTTGAAGGTGCAAAGTTGTTTGTTCATTTGTGGTTTTTCTTTTTTCTTTTTAAATTTACCTTTGAAACAGCAAGTCCTAAATTCTGACAAAATGACTTGTGTAGACTCCTTAGGTGAGCAAATGCAAAGTAAAGCAAATATTCACAGGTTCCTGGTGGGTGAGAGCTATGAAGTCATCACTCACTGAAAAGCAGGTGATTTAAAATGAAGAGGTCCTACTTTACCCGTTCAACTGCTCCACATTACGCTATATGCTTTGTGTTGTGAGAGCCAGGGCAGTCTATCTGATTCACCATGGTCTGCTCACCTCTCCAGCACAGGACCCCACGTACAAAGGGCCTCACATATGAAGTGTGTAAGCACATGAATAGAGCATAGATTCTTGGTTGTTGTTAGGTGCCGTGGAGTTGGTATCAGACTCATAGCAACCCTATGTACAACAGGCAAAACACTATTGTCAGTGCTTTTCTACTGTTTATAGGGTTTTCAATGGTGGCTTGATTTTTGGGAGTGGGCTGCAGGGTCCTTCTTCCAAGCTTACAGCACCTGGTGCTCCCAGGCCCGACTCTGCTTAGCTTCTGAGATTTGATGGGATCGTATGCTACAGGGCTACAGAGGCAGGCAGATTCTTATTGCTATAAATATAACATGGCTGGAGTTTCGCTCAGTTTGTAGAGTGCTGCTCTGCATTCTCTGACACCCTGACTTTGATCCCTAGCACAGCAAAAACGGGAGAAGGACATGGCAATCCACCCCCAAAGCAATCCTGGAACAATCAGCCATTGAAAAGCCCATGAGGCTCGCTATGAGTCAGACCCGACTCAATGGCACCTAACACCAATATAAATATAACTTACACAGTACTGAGGTGGAATGCACCCATGAAAAGTCCTTATCACTTGGAATTGTTAGTTCCAATTAGAGACATGCTATTACTAATTATTTTCGTGTATGTTAAAAAATGAAACAAATATTATGGAGACAGTTGTCTAAAAGACTTAAATTATACTTATCTTTCACTCTTTCTCTACTATCTTAAATTCAAGAATAATTTTTGATACTTTTTTGGCACTATAGCACCTATGGAACCTCCCTTCCCTTGTGGCTGCCTCAAAGCAAGTCCTCTTATTCCATTAATTAGACTCAGACAACGGTTTATGTGCTGGCTGCAAAGTAACAGGGCACCTCCTAACTGAACTTTTCCCTGTATATTTTTGTCCTTTCAGAGGTTTAATAAACCAGGGCAGGTGACAACAGAAGAAATACATTCAAGCTCAAGTGATTATCTTTACTTACCATTTTACCATGGCTCTAAACATGTGTTTCACGAGAAGACATTTGTAAAAACCTGGATTACTTTATTTAAAATTTTAAAAAATATATCAGATGGTGAAATGGGCCATTTTCTCATGCTAATTCCTCACAGTCTTATTATTATAGATAAACAATAAGATCCCAGCTTAATCATCTACTAAGCTGGGGCAAGTATATAACCACTTGGCTTCAAATTCCTCATCTGTAAAATGCAAGGTCTGTCCAGTCCATTGTGTCTCACAGTTTTGCAGGTTCCAGTCCTTGGCTGATTGATCCTGTTGCTTTGGGGCCCATGATAAGGGAGCCTATCATGGCAACAGCACATGGCAAAGCTCCTCACCTCTCGGCCAGGATGAGAAGGAGACCAGTATTCCACAGCCCCATCCAAGGGAATGCCCCTCCCCCATGACCTATAAAATGTCCTCCTAGGCCCCACCTCTTAAAGAATCCCACCACCTTCCAAAAGCATGAGACTGAGGACCTAGCATTTAACACAGAAGCTTCTGGGAGACATTCCAAACCCAAGGTACAACAGCAGATATTAGGGGGAAAAAAATGAAAACAAAAAAACAGACAAATCTCTACTTTAAAAAAGCACTTTAGGATTAAATGACATGATACATACAAGGTAGGTGCACAGTGCTAGCATCTTTAATGTGCTTAATAAGTGTTAGGTATCCTTGATTACAATGACTGCCTTCCTACCTCTCATACCTTCTTATTGTTGTTGTTAGGTGCCGTCCAGTTGAGTCCGACTCATAGCGACCCTATGTACAGCAGATCGAAACACTTCTCGATTCTGTGCCAGGCACACGATCTTATTTATATTTAAGCCCATTGTTGCAGACACTGTGTCAAACCATCTAGTGGAGGGTTTTCCTTTTTTTTCATTGACCTGCCACTCTCCCAAACATGATGTCTTTCTCCAGGCACTGATCTCTCCTGACAACATGTCCGAAATATGTAAGATGCAGTCTGGCCATTCTTGCTTCCAAAGAGCATTCTGGTTGCACTTCTTCTAGGACAGATCTGTTGGTTCTTTTGGCAGTCCATGGTATATTCAATAGACATCTCCAGCACCACAATTCAAAAGTATCAATTCTTCTGTCTCCCTTGTTCAATGTCCAGCTTTCACAACCATATGATGTGACTGAAAATACCATGGCATGAGTCAGGCACACCTTCGTCTTCAATGTGACATCTTTGCTTTTCAATACTCTAAAAAGATCTTTTGCCACAGCTTTTCCTAGAGCAATGAGTCTTTTGATTTCTTGACTACTGCTTCCACGGGTGTTGATTACAGAGCCAAACAAAGCAAAATCTTGGACAACCTCAATCTTTTCTCCATATGTTGTGAAGTTGCGTACTGACCCAGTTGTAGGGATTTTTGTTTTATTGATGTTTAGTCACAGCCCATATTGAAGGCTGTGATCTTTGATCTTCATCAGTAAATGCTTTAAATCTTCACTTTCACTTTCAGCAGAGTTGTGTCATCTGCATGACACAGGTTAATGAGTCTTCCTCCAATCCTGATGCCGCATTCTTCCTAGCCACTTTCAAAATGCCAGGTATCGTTCTAAACACTTGACAAACATCGACTCCTTGAATCCTCACATTACCCACTCCCAGGAAGTAGTGTTATTATCCTCAGTTTACTTAGGAGGAAACTGGGCCACGAAGAGGTTGAATGATTTGCCTACATTCACACAGCTAGTAAAATTTCAGAACTGGGATTTGGATCCAGGCACCTGAGTTCCAGAATGCATGCTCCTTATAATTTCACCGTAGCCACTCGTGTGGCAGTTTTTAAGACACAGTCACCCTCCCATCCACAAAAGGTATCTACCTACCATATTCTATTAAGTCAACATGCATGGTAATAAATTATAGCTGTTACCTGTGCAAGAAAGATAAAATAGCTCAATTTTCTGTATTTAGGAAAGGCCTCAGTGTTCCACCTTTTCACTTGAGAATAACTATCCATGCATCTTTTACGCTGTTATATTCAACATGCTCATTTCCATATAATTATTTAAAAGCAGTTCATTTGTAGTGCTCCTTAAAACTATATTTGCCATTTGGTTGTTTACCCAGGAAGTTCTCTAGGTATCATGCAGCTTATTTTAAGTAAAGCATGGAGTTCAGCTTGATACTAACTGTTAAGGAAATTGCAATGTAATTTTCCTGATAGCCTAAAGTGATCTAAACCAAGGAGCTGCCGTCACAGGGTGAAATAGACAATAAATGATGCATTGTCAAGAGAGGAAGAGGGTTTCTGGAGACATATTCATACAGGAAATTTTTAAAAGGAAATAAAGAGGGAAGCTAAATAACCTATATCCTATGCTGCTGGGTTTCAATATCTCAAAGCAATAGAACTGGGATGGAAGTGAACTTGCTCCCTTTTTATGGAGCGTTATGAAGAACGGAGAGTATTAGTAATTCTCCTCTGGGTATTTACTGGGCCAATTTCAAGTGATTATTACTCCATCCTGGAAAGATTTGTTACGGAAATTTCCAGTGCTATGGTTAGCCTACAACCTGTCAGATCCTCAAATAAATACACTAAAGGGGAAAATAAAATGAGAATCTGTTAAATCCTGGAAATGGAAAACTGAAATATGGATACAGACATAACCTGTAAAGTAATCTATATATTAAGAATGTTTAATACGTTGACCATAAACACGGGCATTTAAAGAGATAAGAGATTTTCAATTGTTAGTTCTGCAAACACTTTTCAAACAGTTAGGGTTAGGGTATCAAACACATTGTGTACCGCAGCTACAAAGACCAGACTGTACTTTCAAAGTCCTTACAACAAAAGGCATGGAACAGCTCTATGAACAGAAGACCAGCATAAACCACCACGGCAGGCAGATGTTTCACAGCTCACCCAACGTCTGTGGACAACAAAAAGTTCAAGGCCATTGAAGGGCTCACACCAATAGGTTAAGTGTCTGGATTTTTATCCTGAAGGTTATGCAAAGCCAACCAAGGATTTTAAATGAGGAAATGTTTCAATCAGATGTGACCTTTGGTACAGTTAGCTTAATCTGGTGCTATAGGAGGGAAGATCCCGAGTTTAGAGGATGTTGGCCACTGGAAGTACTATTAAAAAGTGCAATGAAGAATCAAGGTAAAACAGGAGGAAGGGCTAAACTCAGGTAAACAGAAAGAGAGCGACAACAGAAATACCCAGGAGGCACAATCAAGGGGACTTGGGGAAAGAGTAGACTCAAGGAATGAAACAGAGGAGTTGGCCCACTGGTTATCCCTGAGGAGCCATTCACTGATACAGAAGTCAAGGAAGTAAAGCAAGCCATAGGCGGGTCAGTACAATGAGAAGAATTTAACTCAGTCAAGAGCATCAGAGTTTGATGTATCAATAAAAAAAATTAACAAAAAATTCTACCATGTAATAATGGAGTATATGGAAGCAGAGCTCAATAAAGTATTGCAAGCTAGAGATCAAGATGTGGAAGTCACCAATGAATTTAGAATGTACATTAGTCCCCCTTTTCAGAGAGGGGCCCATTTCAAGACCCCCAGGGATGCCTGAATCCATAGGCAGCACCAAACCATACACATATTATGTTTTTTCCTATACATATTTTTGAGAAATTTTAATTTACAAATTGGGCACAGTAAGAGACTAACAATACCTGTTAATAAAATAGAACAGTTATAACACTGTTCTATAATAAAATTTATGTTGTTGTTGTTAGTGCCGTCAAGTCGGTATCTGACTCATAGCAACCCTACATACAACAGGCAAAACCGTATTGTTACAGCTTCTCTGTTATTCATAAGATTTTCAATGGCAGATTGTTTTTTTGGAAGTGGGTTGCCAGGTCTTTCTCCCAAGGCTATAGCACCTGGTGTTCCCAGGCAGTCTCTCATCCAAGTACTAACCAGGCTCAATCCTGCTTAGCTTCCAAGATCTGACAGGTTCAGATGCCACAGTGGTATGGCTATAGGAAAAAGTTATGGTAGTGGGCCTCTTTTCTCTTTCTTAAAAAGGGTTAATTGAAAAGAAGCACTGCAATACTGCCACAGATAATCCAATAACCAAGATGGCTACTAAGGGACTAACTGGCAGATAGTGTATACAATATGGATATGCTGGACAAAGAGCTGATTCACATTTAAAGCTGGATGGAGCACAACACTGCAAGATGGGGCTTGGGTTTAGCTCAATTGGTGGAGTGCTGCTCTGTGCTGAAGCCCTGGGCTCAATCCCCAACACTGCAAAAATGAGAGAAGGACGTGGCAGCCCACCCACAAAACAATCAGCCGTTGAAAACCCTGTGAATAGCAGTAAAGCACTGACATAGTGGCAGGCATTACACAGTGTTGAGGAGTGTTTCATTCTGTTGTACATAGGGTTGCTATGAGTCAGACTCAACAGCACCTAACAAGGACTCAGAAGAGCACACAATTTAAAACTTATGAATTATTTATTTTTGAAATTTTCCATTTAATACTTTTGGACCATCAACGACTACATAAAACTTTAGCAAGTGAAACTTCACATAAGATGGAACTGCTGTACTTGCTGCCTAAGGAACACAAAATATTTTATAGTAATGACAAGTAGCATGTAAAGTGAGGCATGTCAGGAAGCCAGTAAACCCAGGGAGCACTAATATTTAAAAGATAGACAGGAAGGAACTGGATAAAAAAAAACTATGGTACATATACACAATGGAATACTACTCAGCAATCAAAAAAATGAAATAATGCCATTTGCAGCAAAATGGATGGAATTAGAGAAAATTTTAAGTGAGCAAACACAAGCCCAGAAAGAGAAACACCACATTCTCATTCATATGTGGGAGCTGAATCAAAAATTGAAAGAAGGAAAAAATCCTATATGGAGGTCGGAATGCAGTAAAAAGCTAAATTCAACTTAGCAGAGAAGGGACAATTTGGGGAGGGCAAAAGGAGGAGGGATGGATCTAGCAAAAAGAAGAAATCCTGGGAGAGGAGAGGCGGGAGAGGAGGAACAAGAAGGAATGAGGAATGGGGAAGGGGGCGACCTCAGAGTAAACAACCCAACTTTAATAGTTCTGGAAATAATTATAATAACACCAATAATACCAAAGAATATTCATGTAATAGTACTGACAATGTAAAAAGATAGTTCACTACAGAAAAAGTTTCTATCTTAAACAAAATTGGGATCCAAGGATATATAGAAAAATATTACCACAAAAAGACAAGCAAATGGAAGAGAGGTCTTTGGTGGGGGGGTGGGACGGGGGGAGGAAGTGCACAAGAGCTAAGGGGGAACTCATCTGTGCAATGTACAACAAAATGCATATATGGAAATGTCACATGTCAAATGTCGCATGTCAGAATGAAACACATTAAGTTGTACATTAATATTTTCCAATTAAAAAAAAAGATAGGAGAGAAAAGGCTGAGAAACTATGAAGACTCAGCAAAAGAAATCAGAAGGAAATCAAAAGAAAAAGTTGCCCAAAAAAAAAGGAGAAAATCCCTCAATTAGTTCTGAGAAAAAATAGTAATTACCCAGCAATGACAAATATTATAGCATTTTAAGAGATAATCAAAACAAACAAACAAAAAAACATAAATTTCTTCTTTAAGAGTACTAAACATAGCAGCCCTTGGCCCGGAAGCTCAGCTGAAACCTGTCTACCATAGGTGTCCCTGCTGGTATCTGAAATCCTGGTGGTATAGCTTTCAGCATCACAGCAACATGCAAGCCCCCACAGCGTAATAAGCTGACATACACATGGGGGTATTTCAGGAGTGGGCTGCCAATTCCTTCTCCCTAGTCTGACTTTGTTATATAAAGTGAAATTCACCCTTTCTAGTTATACAGTTTTATGAGTTTGACAAAAATATATACTGGTTTGATCATCATCATGATCAAAATATAGAATATTTCAAGTACCCTACCATTCCTGTTTCCCTTTGTAGACTAAGACAGACTAGGAAGAAGGACCTGGCATCCTACTCTTGAAACAATTATCAATAGAAAACCCTATGAATAGCCAAAAAGCACTGTCAAATATAGTGCTAGAAAACGAGCCCCTTGGGCTAGAAGGCATTACGGAAAATACTGGGGAAAAGTTGCCTCCTCAAAGTACAGTCAACCTTAATGATGGGAATGGAGTAAAGCCCCTGGGACCTCCATTGGCTGACATGGCACAACTCAAAATGAGAAGAAACATAGTGGCTGCAACAATGGGCTCAAGATAAAAAAGACTGTGTATATGGCATGGTGTTAAGTAGTGTTTCTTCTGTTGTACATAGGGTTGCTATGAGTTGGATCTAACTCAATGGCACCCAACAAAAACAACAAAACAGGGAAAATGAGTTTTACGTGCTTTACTTCTATAAAGTGGCTCAACGGTTTTATCAAGATATGCCCTTTTCCCTCCAGATTGTGGCATGGGTCTCACTAGGGGAAATACCAGCAGGAGGAAGACCACCACCCCCAGAGAGAGTGAGGCAGCTTCCCCTGGGAGCCAGGCAAGATCAGCACTCTCTCCTGCATCTGGGCCCACAATCTTTCTCCATATAGGAAGGGGCAGGCTCTAGAGATGAGCGGAAAGGTCTAGTACTCATTGCCCTGGGTTTTCCTCTAGTGAAGGTAGAAATAAGACCCAATTATGGCAATAAAATTAAAGTGACAGGAGTAGTCTTCTGTTAAAGACTTTCTACTATGAAGAGAGAGAGAGAGAGAGAGAGAGAGAGGTATGAGGAGCTCTCGTTATCGCAACTTTCCATGCCACCACTTCTGACCCCAGTCTCTTTTCCCTGACTTCAAGAGTAATCTTATGAGGGCATGATGCTGCCATCTGCTGTGACCATCTCGTGAACATAAATGTACACATCACACACAAAGCGAGGATGGCAGAGCTTGCAGATACTTCTTCTGAATAGGAATAACATGCTGCTAGTTCTGAAAAAAAAAAAAAAAGTCAGACCAGAGCCAGGCTCAGTGGGGCACGCCTATAATCCCAGCGGCTTGGGAGGTAGAGGCAGGAGGATCACAAGTTTGATACCAGAGGCAGTCTGCATAACTTAGTGAGACCCTGTCTCAAAAAGTAAAAAGATGGTTTGGGGGTGCAGCTCAGTGGCCTAGCACTTGCAGAGCATGCAAGTGTGAGGCCCTGGATTCAACCCCCTGTACCACAAAAAAAAAAAAAAGAAAAAAATCAGACTGTACAAAGTGTCTAACAAATATGATAATTTAATACATCTTCCTATTGTAATGGAAATGCGTATTTTGACAAAGGTACTTGAAGCCTACAGCTTGAAGTATTTATCATGTTCATGGAAAACTTAAGATTAATGGTTCTAGGAAATTTTGGAAGAGATGTGACTGAAATGTAACAAATTAATAAGTTTGCATATATCTGTTTCTGCGCTTCCTCAGAGGGGAAAAAAAAAAACAATGAAGAAAAGTAGAGTGTCAGGAGCCGGGCACAGTGGCACATGCCTGTAATCCCAGCGACTCAGGGTGCAGAGGCAGGAGTTCGAGACCAGAGGCAGTCTGCATAACTTAGTGAGACCCTGTCCCAAAAAGTTAAAAAAAAATGGGTTGAGGGTGCAGTTCAGTGGTACAGCACTTGCAAAGCATGCAAGCGCGAGGCCCTGGGTTCAAACCCCAGTATCGAAAAAAAATAAATAAATAAAAATTTTTTAAAAAGTTAGAGCGTCAGGAGAACAGGTTAGGGTAGACAAAATAACTTCCCCCTGTGCCTCACCTTGAGGCTTACAGCCAGGTTATTTTGTTTGCCTGCTTTTTAAATTTCCAGATGCGGTGCCTCGCAATACTTAAGTGTTATTGTTGTTAGGTGCTGTCAAGTCATGTTTGCCTTGGGAGTGGATTGCCACATCCTTCTCCCATTTTTGTAGTTCTCGGAATCAAACTCAGGACGTCAGAGACTGCAGAGTGGTACTCTACCAACTGAGCTAAATCCTAGCCCAATTAACAGTGTAGATTTCTACTATAACACCCTTATAGATAGCCGCAGACGAAACATTTAGGCCCGAAATAAAATGAACATAGGAAGAAATCAGGTACCTGTGCACTATCAGAGCCAACATCTGCCTTTAGCAAATACATCCAGGTAAATGTATAACCCACAGAGATTTCTCTTCATCTTTCTACGTTGTTAGATTCTTTTCAAGGAATGGCAGAAGTCTGCAGTTTCCAAGGGTGCCTGAGATCATTGCTTTTCCTTTCTAAAAGTCTTTATTCCTACAACTTATAAAATTAGCAAGGTTCGTTCACAAAAAACTGGTATTATTGATACTATCCTATCATGTCAGAGTCAGCAAACAAAAAATCCTCATAAGAGATGCTGTTGTTGTTGTTGTTAGGTGCTGTCAAGTCAGTATCTGACTCGTAGCAACCCTCTGTACAACAGGGGAAACACTATTGTCGGTGCTTCTTTACTTTTCATAGGGTTTTCATATAGCAGATTGATTTTTGGGAGGGGGTTGCCAGGTCTTTCTCCCAAGCCTACAGCTTCTGGTATTCCTAGGCAGTCTCCCATCCAGGTAGTAACCAGGCCCGATCCTGCTTAGCTTCTGAGATCTGACAGGATCAGATGCCACAGGGCTACAGCAGCAGGTGCATAAGAGATGCTAGCGTGAGCTTTTTTTTATTAATATTAAGGATCTGCACTTACCCCAAATATATTCTTGTGTCCACTGAAATAAAGTTTCTCTAACAACTTCAACAGTTCCTTACCGATACTGTATAAAACAGAATGCTATAAATGCACTCTAAGATCACAGAAAGACTTCTGCTTTCTTTTAGCCCCAGTACAATCCAGCTGTCAGAGCTACACAGCAATTATGGTCTTCCTAAAATCTTCCCAGTGATTTTAGCCAAGCTATCAAGGCTCTTCCTGAATGTCAAAGTTCATATCTATTGCACTGAAATTTCTTGTTTGTTCAAGAATTATATTTCCACCTGGCTCATGAGATTCATAAAATACAGTAACTACAGAGGTCTGGGACAATGATTAGGGTGCCCTGGAGACTAGCTGTGATAACAGTGAATAGAAAGACAGTGTGTACAAATAAATCTCTACAGATGTGAACACAGCTATAATGCTTTTCTTTCAAACAAGATGTTACTAGTTGGCCTTATGAGAGACATTAGATTTGTCTACAGTCACAGATATTATTACTTAGAGAGAAATTGTTTATGAATTGCAGAAAAAGAAATATTATTTTCCAATGGTGAATGCATTCCTGGATTCTGCAGCAAAAGGTAGCCCCTTTTGAAAAAGCTGAGGGTTTAAAATCATAAGCTTAATATATTACTCTTCCTTGGGCAAAACCACATTCTGGAGAAATACACAAGCAGAGATGAAAGGCAATCAGTATTATTTTTAATGAAGCCAAATGATAGAGAATTGGGAAGGTTATCATTGTTCAAGGACATCAGCACATTATCATTTCAAATGCAATCTCTACAAAACAACAGCTAGAGGTACAAAAATGAAAAGTATGCTTTGATGCCAGGTGCTGGAAAATTTTTCAAGTCCTCCATATTTAGTGAATATATTAGTGACAATGATCCTTATTTTGATAGCAAACTTTTCAAGCTTCCTTTCCCCAGGTCACCAGGTCAAGAAAAGTCTTCTCTCATGTGGATTTGAATGTTTATGCTTAATCCTTTCATTCAACTATGTTGGTAATGTCTTGATAGTACATCAGAATAACCCAGGCAATAATCCACTCTTCACTAAGGTCTGATTAACTGGAGGGATCCTGCTTGCAATTTCCCTTTTCAGTGTGGGCATATTGGCTTGCCAGAGCCTGCAGCTGCCACTCACAGGCAAAGCAAGGTTCTACCAAGATGACGGAAAGGTGTGATACTAAAGACCTTTATGTTTTCTACATCCGTGTGTCTGAGATTGTCACCTGCAGTATTATTTAACTCATTCAACTTATGGGCAGGTAATGTTTGTAGAAGCCTGCTTTTCAAAATACAAATATATTGTCTTACACTAATGTCTTGACTCCGTAGTAATTACTAAAAAACTAGGATATCTGATAAGCAAAGAAAACATGCCTGAGTGTGAAAACAGATATTTTGAGGAATGCTGAAGACAGAAGATGAGGGGGAAAAAAGTTTTAGAGCATGAGAAGGGCATGAGGATGTGTTATGGACTGGATTGAGTCCCTCAAAAATTCACGCGTGAAAGCCCTAATCCCCAGTGTGACTATATCTACAGACAGAACTTTCAGGGAAGTATTTAAGGTATTTAAGTTGCCATCAAGGTGGGTCCAACTCATAATGACCCTAAGTAAAACAGAACAAAAGAGACACTTTTATGAGATAGAGCTTCTCTGCTATCCACAGGCTTTTCAATGCCTGACTGTTTTGGGAGTGGGCTGCCAGGTCCTCCCATTTTTGTGGTGTTGGAGATCCAACCCAGGGCCTCAGAGCATGTGGAGCAAACACTCTACCAACTGAGCTAAACTTCAGCCCACTGCAGTTATATGACAGTTCACACCTACACAATGGAATATGACTCAGCAATTAAAACAAAGGAAATAATGTCATTTGCAGCAAAGTGGATGGAGCTGGAGAATATCATTTTAAGAAAACTAACACAGGCTCAGAAATAGAAATACCATATGTTCTCACTCATGTGTGGGAGCTGAATCTTAAAGGAAGAAAAAAAAACTATACATACATAGATATATAAAAATGAACAATCAGACTTAGTTAATAAGGGAAAATATAAACAGAGTAGAAAGAAGGGGTCAGGGGACTCAGGAGGGGAAGCAAAGGTTGTGGAAGGCTGGGAGGGGATGGAAAATAATGTAAAGGGATAAACGGGGAGAATCCATTCACTAATGTATAACTATATATAAGAGAAAGGCTTGTACATGTGTTACTTGTGAACTGATTTATTGCTATCCCTTCTTGTGTACAAAGACATGTTAGGATTGCCTGTGTGCATCCCTTCAATATTTATCTTTCCAAATATATGTATTTGCCACAGGAATAACGTTTTTGAAATATACCAAAATCCATTCCCCCTATGCAACCATCAATGCAAATGATGTGACTTTACAAATGCAGGGGGAAAATGGTGGTGGTGGTGGTGGTGCCGTGCCGTTGAGTCGGTATCCGACTCATAGCGACCCTCACAGGGTTTTCGATGGCTTACTGTTTCGGGATTGCCTTGGGAGTGGATTGCCAGGTCCTTCTCCCAAGGGAAAAAATAGAGGAATATAATCCATAATCGCAAACAAGTTTAACCAAAAATTATCAAAGGGATCCATAAACTTTGCAAGTTGATGAAAGTGTAACGAGAAGCGACGTAATTGGTGCACAACAGGAATAGCAAATGCTGTATTACCCTGTACCCCACCAACATTTTATCAGTAAAGGGGGAAAATAAGAGGAAATTCTGATGATTCCTTTAAAAACATTTCTATAGACAATTCTTATATTTTTGTTGTCTGCTTTGCATAATATGCAAATAAGTTTAGATATGGGCTTTCTCTTATGTCTCTGTGTCTGTTAGCAGCCTGAAAAAACCAGAAAGTTTCTCTGTATGATTGTGTCCACAGCAGCCTATTTGGGCTAAAAGTACATTTGGCAGTGGTTTCTACAACTAAAAATCTGTGTTGATTAGTGGATGGAGAACCCTTTAGTTTGGGTTATACTTTTCCAGTATGTGGAGAGAGGAAGGGCCCCACAATTTTATACTTGTCGTTTATTCGGTAATTGAAAAGTGTGTTGATGGGTCTCTGTGTATCCATTTAAAGAATAAATATTTCCCACTATTTTATTTTTGTGAATATAAAGAAATTGCATCTTCCCAATTCCCTTATAAAAAAATAAAAAACTGATTCCTCTGGAAGCTAACCTGTATTGGAAGAAAGGCAATAGCCCATCCCTGAGAACTTTCTCTCCCAGGGAAATCATGATAATTCTAGTCCTAGGATCTTTTTGCCTTTATTTTGTTTTACAATGAAGAAAAATGATTAGTACTATTTGTATTAAACATTGTTGAATTAACAGTCTTCCTGAATCCATTCACTAATGTATAACTATATGTCAATAGAAAGGCTTGTACATGTGTATTTTGAACTGATTTATTGCTATCCCTTCTTGTGTACAAAGACATGTTAGGAAACCCTGCGTGCATCCTTTAATATCTATCTTTGCAAATATGTGTGTGTGTGTGTGTGTGTGTGTGTGCATGCGCACCACAGGAATAACGTTTTTGAAATGTACCAAAACCTATTCCCCCATGCAAGCAGGGTTACACACAGCCCCAAAGAAAATTAGGATCTTTTGAACAAAAATATACATACAATGAGTTAATTACAGCTTTTGACTTAAAACATAGCACCAGAAGTGCCAGAGACACATTGTTGTTGTTCGGTGCCGTCGAGTTGAGTCTGACTCATAGTGACCCTCATAGGATTTTCAATGGCTGACTGTTTCAGGATTGCCTTGGAAGTGGGTTACCACGTCCTTCTCCCATTTTGGGATACTGAGACTCGAACTTGGGACCTCAGAGGCTGCAGAGCAGCGCTCTACCAACTGAGCTAAATCCCAGCCCAAAGTCACATTACAATCTTAAATAAGGGACTTTGCTGAACAGAAAAACAGCGCTTATACTGGACAAACTTCCTTTTGTAAGTCAAGAGGGCCAAGATTCAAGAGCGAGGCCAGAAGTGACACTTCCCCCTGACTCAGTCAGGTAAGACCCTGTTCTGGGTGGCCCTGTGCCAATACAAGGGAGCGACTCACAGCAGAATGGAGGTGGCAGTGTGGCATCTTTCAGCAGGGAGGGGACTTGAGACAGCACTCCCCAGTTCTGCCGAGACTATGAATGGTCTGAGGGGAACATCAGGTTCGAAAGCAACTCTCCCATGTGAAACTCACAAGAAAGGCAAAGGGCTGCCTCTGCCTACTAGGGGAAGGGGTGTGTGGAGAAGTGGGAAGGGGCTGAGATTTTACCTTACTTGCAAGTTACCATGTTAGACCATTACTGTTTTATAGACATGGGAAGAAAATGCCAAACACCTGGGACAGAGAAGATGAATGCTCTGTGAGTCACAGCAACCGCAGATGCCTGAATATCAGTATCTCTTGCTGCCTCTCCGTGCTCCAGCCCCACAAGGAGAGAGAAAGAAGAGTGAATGACGACCGCCCAGCCCTAAGGAAGCCAACTGTCAACAAGGGGCAGAAATCTGCTCTCTACCCCTTAGGAACACCCTATCTCCACCTTCCAACACTGGGGTACGAAGTGCCCTAAAATGATAGTTCAGAGCAGAGGGCTACAGGTTCCTTGCTCACAAGCTATGCAGAAATTCCAGAGTCCCACAGGAAATTATCCCCCAACAGAGAGAAATGAGACCCTGGCTGAGTGATATGACAAAGGCCCATCAGACCAGGGGTCACAGTCTGACCCACTCAGATCCACAGTTACCGAGAGCAGAAATAGGGACCTGGTTTAAGTCCCTGGAGCAATCACTATGCATTGCCCAGATCCTAGGAACAGAGCACATAACACAGTTCCTCCACAGTGAGGTCGGAGGCCTGTGGACAGGGCAAGCAGGAGGGGTCAGCTCTCCTGGAGCAGAGTCCTTATTCCTCCAAATGCCTTGCGGATGTCTGCAATCTCCATAGACAGGACACTGCCTGGCAGAGGAGGATGGGGAAAAAGAGGCACCACAAGACAGAGAAGAAAAGTACCTGGCAGAGAATTAAACTCTGAATTGCCTATTGGTGTTATTTCCTTAGGTAACATTGGATTAATCTGAAAGACTGTATTAAGTGGAAGGAAAGCTGGGTTACCTTTAATTGTTGTTGTTGTTGTTAGGTGTCATCGAGTCGGTATCCAACTCATAGCAACCCTATGTACAACAGGTGAAACACTATTCTCAGTGCTTCTCTGCTGTTCATAGGGTTTTCAATGGCTGATTGTTTCAGGATTGCCTTAGGAGTCAATTGCCACATCCTTTTCTCTTTTTTGCGGTGCTGGGGATCGAACTCGGGACCTCAGAGACTTCAGAGCAGCACTCTACCAACTGAGCTAAATCCCAGCCCTACCTTTAATTAGCATATTTAATTCCCCCGCTGAACAGCTCTACTCAGCTTTCCAAATGAATTGAGATCCCCGAGCAAGCCAGGATGAGTTATGGGGAGATAGTGACTAGTTTGTGCCTGGCTTTAGTTTGTGTATAAAATTTGATCCAACACCTATGTGTGCAGCTCGCATTTCACTCTCTAGCATACCACACTGATAAGATATTTTCTGCTTATCATTAAGTTTTTAAATAGTATTTTAGGACATAGGAAAAGTTATTTGATATGGTATCCTTATGAGAACCAAAAGTACTATAGACCATAACAAAGGCAAGAATCTGAAGTGCAGCTGGATTCACGGATGATTTCACCAATCGACTAAAGGAAGTTAGAAATTTTTTCAGCTACAACCATAACCTTTTGAAGTGAATGCCACAGAACACGAACACGTCCTTCCACAAAATGTTCTTAGGAGCCAAAGTCAGAGGCATTATCATAGCTTGGCAGACCATTAACCGGATCATGTAGTCTCATCTTCCCCACAACTTCTAATATCTAATCATTTACTAGTCACATGGCTCTTCTCTGACCTTTCTGTAGATTTTCCTATTTCCTTAGTATATGCCATCACCTCAGACTGTAGGCTGAGCACAGGATCTTCTGGTATCGTATTATGCTGGGGTTTATGTTTGCAGCCTTTATATAAATGCACATGTATCATTTAAAAGTGGTATGAAGTAAAGAATCCTTGCATAGAAACTCAAAGAACTGGGGCCAAATTCTGGCCCTTTATACTGTGGCTTTGTGATTTTGGATGAATGAAAATCTCCATGTCCCTTAACTTTCTCATCTTTAAACTCGAGAAGATAATTTATCACTAAAATCCACCTCATATTAGTCACCACTATTGAAACTCACAGAATGACTCATGCAAAATTCCTATTTTAACAAATATCAAGATCTTCTCCAATTTCTCTGTGGGAGAGAATTAAACTGTGACCCAGGGCCACAACTGACAAGAGGAATTCTTCCTCCTAAGCAAGTGGCTGTACTTCTCTCTAAGGTGCATGGCACTTTATCTCTGTAAAACTATGAATGATTGTTTCAGATTTGGAGAAGAAAGATGGTTAGCCTGGACGGCAAGAAATGAAATAAAAAGAATCAAAATTGTATGGCCTACTATGTTGTTATCATTAAGGGAAAATTCAAGCTTCTTCTAAATGTGTCAGTGAGAGACATGAGGGAATTTGAGGGAAGAACCCAGAAGGGGAGGAATCCAGAAAGATGGCCAGAAGCTGGAGCCCTACACAGTGAGATGCCTGAGGAAAATGGCCGAGTAACTTCATTGTGTGGATGTTTTGATGCAATTTTGACTTATCTGTTGCCTAAGGCTCTGTATAATGTTTTGTCCATCAAAGCCTTAAATTTCATGAAAAATCCCTACACGCTCTAGTGTGTGTGTGCTCGTTCAGAGGACATAAGAAGATCAATGATGGTGGTCAATAGCACATGGTGGTCAGCAGTGGATGGTGTCAAGGAGCAAATATGTGTAGGAGGCAAGGCCTGGGGAAAAGCATGGTTACTGGATGAGAAACAGTGACACTTCCAAAATGCCCAGGACTTTTGGGAGCAACTCCAGGTTTCTGCCTTTTGTAGGATGAGAATGGAGTGATTATATTTAAATTTTAAAAAGAGTAACTTGGAATATTCTGGCAATTAACACCTGGTTCTCATCGATGTTATCACAAAGCAGTGTGGAGATACCTAAGAAAAGATATTATTGTTGTTAGGTGCCTTGAAGTTGGTGTTTGACTCATAGCAACCCAACATACAATAGGTGAAACACTATTGTCAGTGCTTCTCTGCTATTCATATGGTTTTCAATGGAGGATTGATTTTTGAGAGTGGGCTGCCAGGTCCTTCTCCCTAAGAAAAGATAGGAAAACTAATATACCATTGAGAGAAGAGGATGTTGACTTCAGCCTGGGATACCTAGAAAGACCCTGTCTCAAAAAAACAAAACAAAAAAACTAACAATTGACCAACAGTCATATATTTTTATCATCATTCCTAATCTATAGCCTCACACTAAATTCCGGTATATAAACACTGATTTTTATACATACCCAAATATATATAATTATATAAAAATAATTCCCCTAAAGGATTCATTTCACTAAACTTTGCAGGTCATGATACTAGAACATTATCACAAACTTTAAAACAAAAATTTCCATGAAAGATGCTGAAGTCTTGTGGGCATGGTGGTCCATGCCTCTAAACCCAGAGGCTCAGGAGGCTGAAGCAGGTGGATTGCAAGTTCAAGGCCAGAGGCAGCCTGTGTAACTTAGCAAGACCCTGTCTCAAGATAAAAAATAAAAAGTAGCCAGGGGTGCAGCTCAGTGGTAGAGCACTTGCAAAGTATGTGGGGCCCTGGGCTCGAGCCCCAAGTACCACCAAAAAAAAAAGGGAGTGAGGGAGCTGGAACCTAGAAAAATAATATGTATTAATTAATTTTTATTCTTTGTCTACTTTGTCATTCTATTCTGCAGAGTAATCACCTCCTGAAAGGTAGACATGAAGCTGTGTTGCTGGGACCCGGATTCATTCAATACCTTTGAGAGGAAAGTATGATAGAGAGGAGAAACAATGTAGGGGATAATGAGGGAGAGGATAATCTCAATGTAAATGATGCAACTTCATGAGTACATAGGAAAAATAGGGGGACATAACCCAAATATGCATGAGTTTTACTACATATTAGTCAAAAGGTTCCATAAACCTCGTAAGTTAATAAAAATTGAAATCAAAAGTGATGTAATAGTTGCATAATGGAAAAAGCAAATGCTGTATTGCTCTGTACCCCACCAACATTTAACAATAAATAGAGAGGAAAAAAAAAAAAAAAAGAACCTAAGCAGGAGATCTAATGACCATGCCTGATGAGTCCTTGGTTTATTTTTTTCCTGACTGTTCCTATAGTAACTAAGAAAGAAGACAGCTATAAAATTACTAAGCTTTCTTGCAAAGCCTTGCTTAACCTTACCATCTACAATAATAAGTATACTAGTTTATCTTAATAAATTTTTCTAAATATTTCTTGGGGCTGGGGTTTACCTCAGTTGGTAGTGTGCTGCTCTGCAAGCTCTGAGGCCCTGAGTTCGATCCCCAGCACCACAAAAATAGGAAAAGGACCTGGCAACCCACTCCTGAAACAATCAGTCATTGAAAACCTCACAACTAGCAGAGAAACACTGACATAGCGCTGGGTATGGCACAGTGTCAGGGAGTGTTCGTTATGTCATACATAGGGTCACTAAGAGTTGGATCTGACTCCACAGCACCTAACAACAACAAAATGTTTCATATTTTAGTGTTGGGATTTTATGGTTTCTATTTCTTCATATTTCTATGAATGTATTTTCTATATAAAGGAAAATTGCTTTTATGATCCCAGGAACTTAGGACAAATATATATAGAAGAAAAAAAAAGAAAGAAGGAAAGAAAAAAAAGAAAGAGGAGAAATAAAGAAAAGGTAGTTCATTTCTAAATGTGAAGTTATATTTAGAGCCCCGTATGGGACAAGCTCTCTATTTTAAATAATCAAATGTCAAGATTCCTCACCCTTCTGAAGCAAAAGCAAGATTAGGTCAATTATAGACAGCAAAGATACATGATTTCCCTCACATATCTAATTATTTTTATAGAGTTTTGTCCCTGTTATTTCTATTACGAATCCTACACTGATTCACTGGCCTCCATAAATTCTACTTCTTTCCTTACATCACTAGGTGATAAAAATAATAAACACTTTTATTTATTTATTTATTTATTTATTTATTTATTTATTTATTTATTTTATTTTGAGACAGGGTCTCACTCAGTTACACAAGATGCCTCTGACATTGCCCCCTGAGTTGCTGGGATTACAGCCATGACCCACCATGCTCCACCCACATTTGTTCTGATATGGTATTATGGTTTCAATCTAAAAGGTCCCCCAAAAGGTCATATATTTGAAAGCTCAGTCCCCAGTTGATGGTGCAGCCCTGGAGGGCTATTGAAGATTAAGATGTGGGACAGAGCTTGCAGAAGTGTATCATTGGGGGTGGACATTGGAGGGGGGGTCCCAGACCCCCAATTCCTATAAGCTTTCTCTGCTTCCTAATCACCATGACGTAGGATCTCTGCCACAGGCCCTGCTGCCTGCACTGCTGCCATGCCTGCCCTGCTTCTGTGGACTGAAATCTTCTCAGCCATGAGCCCTAACAAATATTTTTTTCCCATAGGTTGTTTCCTTCAGGTATTTTGCCACAGTGATGCACAAGCTAATACAGAAAATTGGTACCATGAATGGGGTTGTTGCTGTGCAGAAATCTGACCATGTGGTTCTTAAGCCATTTTAACTTGCTTGCAGGAGTTTAGAAGAGTTTGGAGATGTGGGCAAAAAGTCATGGAATGCTATAAGCAGAACTTGAAAGGTAGTTCTGGTGAGAGTTTGGAAGACCAGAATGCCAAAAGAAATGGAAACAGGAAAGAAGGGGTTTCAGAGGAAAACGAGCACTCTAGTGGGAATTGGACTAGGTGCCATTCATGTTACTTTCTGCAGTTTGTCTGCAGTTTTCCCTTGTCCTAAAGATCTGAGTGAGGCTGAATTTAAAAGTAATGAACTAATTAACTTGGCAGAGAAAATATCATGAGTGGCATAATATTAAGCGTGCAGCATGGTTGTTACTTGCAGCTTTTAGCCAGATTTATGATGAAAAACAGAGCAAAAGCCAGGACAAAAAGATTTGAAAAATGTGTGGTCTGACAAGAAAAAAAACTACTGCAAGTTCAAAGCTGCTTTGGACTAAATAAGCTTGGGTAATGAGGCAGTAATTGTTAGAGAGATAAATGCCAGGAAAGAGAAGCTACTCACTTTGTGCTGGAAAACTAGAAATGCCCTGAGGGCAAAATAGGAATTGGCTAGTGTCCCCCTATCTAGAACTCTAGGATGTAAAACTGGAAACCAGAAAAAAAAAAGACTTTCATTTGAAAAAAAGGTATATCTGAAAATTGAATGCCTCCTGGGCATCCCACTGGAAAAGGGCTGCCTAGAGGAGTGGTTTCTCAGCCTGGGCACACAAAGGCTGCCATTACAGCTGTTATCAAAAGGGGCCCACCTACTGCTTGATACGGCAGCAGACCTTGGTATCATCCATGCAGTGCTGGTCTTACAAACATGCAAAAGGCAAGAGTTAAGGGGTTATGGAGACTGCCACCAAGGTTCAAAAGAATAGCCTTCAAAGCCAGGCATGGCGGTGCACACCTGTAATCCCAGTGGCTCAGGAGGCAGAAGAAGGAGGATTGCAAATTCAAGACCAGAGGCAGTCTGAATAATTTAGCGAGACCCTGTCTCAAAAAGTAAAAAAATGGGCTGGATTGGGGGCAGCTTCAGTGGTCTAGCACATGCAAAGCATGGAAGCACAAGGCCCTGGGTTCAACCCTCAGTACTGGAAAAAAAAGAAAAGAAAAAAGAATAGCCTTCAAGGCCAGTAATGTATACCAGTGCCAGACTCTCTGAAGACAGCCCCTGAGGGGCTGATGTGTGAAGCTTTGAGGATGGAATCTAAGCTGTAATCGAAACCCCAAAGAGTTGAAGATGTCAGCAACATGAAACATCTGCTATGGAAAGCTACTGGCAATGTATGGAGTCAGACTAAGAGGGCCATGTGTGCTTCAAAGTGCAAGGCCATAGAGGCAGAATTGTCCAAGGCTATTAGAGCTGAGATGATGTCACTCTGTGTGCCAGATGCCAGACATGGAGCTACAGGATTTGTTTGTCCTGCTGGATTTCGATCTTGCCTTGGGCCAATAATTCCTTTCTGTGCTCCCATTCCTCCCTTTTGAAATGGGAATGATCAGTCTGTGCCATTGTACATTGAAAGTATGTAGCCTGATTTTTGTTTTGCAGGGGCTCATAGCTAAGTTTACTTTGAGTCTCAGTGGAGACTTTGGACTTGGACTTTTGAACAAGGTTGGAAATGTTAAGGTAATGGAGATTCTTGAAGTGAAACTAAATGTATTTTTCATTTTGAGACAGCCAAGAACCCATGGGGGCCAAAGGCAAAGTAATATGTATTAATTTGGATTTAAAATATTCCCCACAGGTCATGTTTGAATGTTTTGTCCCCAACTGATGGTGATGTCCTGGGAGGCTATGGAAATTTAGGAGGTAAAACATAGCTTGCAGAGGTCAGTGACTGGGGGCAGACATTTGGAGTGTTTACCCAGGCCCTGGTTCCAATAACCTTTGTTTGCTGATCACCATGATATAAGGTTCTCTGCCAAGACCCTGCCTACTGCCCTGCCACTATACCTGCTCTGACTCTTTGGGCTGAAATCCTCTGAACCATGAGCCCCAATAAATCTTTCCTCCCATTAGTTTTTTTCCATCAGGTATTTTTCCACAACAATCCACAAGATGACTAATACATAAATGTTACAAGAAGTTTCTCTTAGGGAAAAAAAGGAAGAGTGTTTTTTGTTACTGTTGTTTGCTTGTGTCTTGAAAGGCATGTTAATGTGACCTCTCAAAAGCAGTACAGTTTTCCAGTTCTCCATCTTTTGACTATAGAATGATTTTGGAAATAGTCAAAAACTATTCAGAGCCAAATCTAAGGAATAAAGTGGGTGATCAAACTGGTTAAACCTTTTTTAACCAAAAATGAGTTGTAAATATACAAAAATGAGGCTGAATTTTGCTCAGTTCAAAAACTATTTCTAAAACTAACTTCTATGTAAGTATTGCTTAAATACTCCAAATAATGACTGCTTCATTGGCAAAAATGTACTAGTCCACCAAAAGAGGTATGCTCACTTTAAGTGCTTAAACTCCAGTAAGTGTACTATATGCACATATATATCTGAACATACATCAGTCATATTTATAAGACACTTCAATTAGGTCCTCACAACTTTTAAACTTGCTCATTTGCTCATTCCTTCCTTTGTTCAGTCTTTTCTTCTTTTCCATCTTTCTTTCTTTCTTTTTCTTTTTTCCCTCCTCCATGACTTGTACCCATGACCTAAGGCCTACAACCTATTTTATATCTCCCTATACCCTAAGGGTGCCTCCTCAGAGAAAGTTAAGCTGACTACTTTTTCTTAGCTTGTCATTTAAATAGTCTTAACTCTCTAATTTCTCATTCTGTTTTCCTTCATAGCAAAAATCTTATCTATCAGATGCTGTACTTTACCTTCATTTCATTCATTTATTGTATTTCTTCCCCAGGGAACAGAAACTCCAAGAAAATAGGAACTTAGATTCTTGTCCACTGCTCTGTCCCAGCACCCAAACACACTGTGTGCTTAATAAATATCTGTGAATAACTGCTTGAAATTTGTATCAAGAAAATAACTTAGCAGATTAACATTTAAAATGCATATTGAAAATGTGATGAATCCACATGTCCAATCATTCCCCATTTTTTAAATTATTTTTATTTATCTTAATCTTTACATTTTTCCGTAATTTAAGAGATAGACAAGGTAGGTGGCACATGGGGTCACGCCTGTAATCCTGGCAATTCAGGAGGCAGAGGCAGAAGGATCACAAGTTCAAGGGCAGAGGCAGCCTGAGCAACTTAGTGAGGTATTGACTCAAAATAAAAACTTAAAAAGGGCCCAGGGGAGCATCTCAGTGGTAGAGCACTTGTCTACTATGTGCAAGGCTCTGGGTCCAACACCCAACACCCCAGTACTGAAAAAAAAAAAAAGTGTATATGTGTGTGTGTGTGTGTGTGTGTGTGTGTGTATGTGTGTGTATACATGTTGTTGTTGTTAGGTGCCGTCGAGTCGGTATCCAACTCATAGCAACCATCATAGGGTTTTCAATGGCTATTTCGGGATTGCCTTGGGAGTGGATTGCCAGGCCCTTCTCCCACTTTTGCGGTGCTGGGAATTGAACTCAGGTTCTCAGACACTGCAGCGCAGTGCTCTACCAACTGAGCTAAATCCCAGCCCGTGTGTGTATACATAGCCAAGGTAATTATTGCCAACATCTTTTATGAATATAGATGCAAGACCAAAGACTATGTTCAAATTAAATTTCTTGAAATGTCCCTCATTTTGCTCAGGAAAATAATTTGAAAGAAAACTATTGAAAATTCATAGATAAGATGTCCATTTGGGGCTTAGTAATTGGGTATTGGTCTATAGCCGTACCACCTGGCATCTGATCCTGTCTGATCTCAGAAGCTAAGCGGGGTCGGGCCTGGTTAGTCCTTAGATGGGAGACTGCCTGGGAACACCAGGTGCTGTAGGCTTGGGAGAAGGACCCGGCAGCCCACTCCCAAAACAATGAGCCATAGACTAGTGACATAGTACCAGGCATGGCATAGTGTTGGATAGTGTCTTATTCTCTTGTACATAAGGTTTCTATGAGTCAGACCTGACTCAACAACATCTAAAAAACAGCAAACAATTGGATATTATTTAAAAATGTCTATTTCCATGGACCAGCACCCTTTCAGGTAAAGCTGAATATAATCTGTCTTTCATGGCATGTTCATGGTATGTAAGTGCAATTAACCAAAGAAGATAAACCATATACAATACTACAAAGGATAAAGATGAGATTTTAAAAATAAGTATTAATGAATTTTAGTTTACCTTGAATGCATTCCTGTATACTAGTTTAAAAAAGTGATTCAGACAGAATAAGTTCACGCTGTAGCTGTTCAAGGTTTTTGTTGTATCTCAGAGACACAATGTTCTCAAAGAGACAATATTCTAAAAAGCCTTTTAAAATTCTGTCAAATCAATTATTTATCTTTTAAGGGTTGTTCTTGTTGTTGTTAGGTGTCATCAAGTTGGTGTCCAACTCATAGTGACCCTATGTATAACAGATGCAACACTACTGTGCTTCTCTGCTATTCATAGGGTTTTCAATGGCTGATTTTTGGAGGGAGTGGGTTGCTGTGTCCTTCTCCCCAGCCTACAGCACCTGGTATTCCCAGGTAGTCTCCCATCCAAGTACTAACCAGGTCTGACCCTATTTAGCTTCCAAGATCTGATGGGATTGGACACAACAGTGGTACAGCTACAGGCTTTTGGGAGTTAGGGATATCTTAAGAATATAATAAAGGCTATGAATCTGCTCCTTTAAAAAAGTCATAAATGTACACAGACCAAAAACCTCACACAAAGTTTTGGGTTGTTATTGATCCCTCTAATGCCATCTCTGTAGCCCATGGGCACATTGCCAAGAGCTTCTCATTAATAAACCATTGATTATATTTAAGGTGTAGGTGCCACTGGATAATTTATTCTACAAATACTTTCCAGGAAAGCAGGAAATTAAATTGTTCATAGACTTGATTCATATAAATGCAGTACTTTAGCTCTCTTGAATTAGGCTAAGAATCCAAGTAAAAGCTTGAGGGCTAGAGGGAGCAGTTCCATTTTATGCATTTTTTTTTAATTTAAAAACTTAGGTAGGAATAATCAGTTGAAACGAGTTAACTTCTTGCCTTGTTGTTGCTATTTGTTGTCAGGTGCCATCAAGACTGTATCCAACTCATAGGGACCTCGCATACAATAGATGAAACACTGTTGTCAGTGCTTCTCTGCTGTTCATAGGGTTTTCAATGGCAGATTGATTTTTGGGAATGGGTTTCCAGGTCCATCTCCCAAGCCTACAGCACCTGATGTTCCCAGGTGGTCTCCCATCCAAGTACTAACCAGGCCCAACCCTGCTTAGCTTCCAAGATCTGATGGGACCCGATGCCTCAGAGCTATGGCTGCAGGCATAATTTCTTGCCTTAGCAAGGTAAAATGTAATTTGTGACTCAAAAGGAAGAAACACTCCGTTCTCGTATACAATGACTGAGAAAAGCAATCTTTCCACCAGTCTGGCTGGTGAGCCGCAGGCTAGGGTTATGAACACATAGCATCAAATACCCAATACTTACTTAGCAGAGGGAAGAAATACTGAGGTAGGAGAAAGACTAGCTGAGGTCAAGCGTGCCATGTTGTTGCTGAGTTTGTTTTAAAAATAACCATTTTCTGAGTTGAGCCAGCCATTCTCCAAGTGACCGTGGGCATGATCCCCCAGGAGCAGCCTGCCTGATAGCTTCTCTTGGAAGCCCTTGGAGAGATGACCATCCCCACCTAGGGTCCTGCCTCCTCTGGGACATTTTCTTTCTCCCTGGGCTTGATCTGGGTAGAAGGAAAGGGAAAGGGCTCTATTGGAAGCAGCAGCACACCCACGGTTTTATCAGAGAGCATGTCTCCTGACTTGTGACTAAGGAATGATTTCCCCCGGGGTGAGCACCCCCACACATGCTGGCTCCAGATGGTAGAACTTTCACAGCACAGTGTGGGGCCTCTCACCACCTGAGTCAGCTTCTGCTTCTCCCCCTCCTCTGTGCCCTGCCCAGGATGAGGTGAGAAGGACATGTTTGGAGCATTGACCAGGACATCTCTTTATTCACATACAGAGCCTGATACTAGCGAAAATATTGCTCACATTAAATGTTCTGGATGTGTCAAAAGACCAGAACAAAACCAGAATAAAGAGGCACTGGGGTCAAATTCCACGTCCCCCGGAGACCTGGGTATGGTGGAAGGACCCAATGACAGCTCAATGGAGAGGTCCAGATCTATTACTGTCAGAAATGAGGGGTGCAGCTTGTGTATTCCCAGGGGATGAGAAGGAACCACGCTAGGTACCAGCAAGGAACATGGTACGAGCTATGAATAAACAAATCCAACAAAGGAAAAATAACACCTATTTCTTCTCCCCACAGCAATCACAAGCAGACTGACAGTCTGGACTCCAAGGCTCGAGGGTATAAGTGTAAATAATTGTTTAATTTGTTGTCTTCGAGTATATTTGTGATATTTTGTTGGTTAAATATTTATCAAAGTTACAATGTTAATGATGCTAGGTACTCTAGCATCCAATTTAGTAAAAAGGGATCCGGATGTAAGAGATTTCATGATAACAGATACGGTTGAAAATGATACCATAAACAGCATAGGAATAACTAGTCCGATTGTAACCCCCCTGAATAAGATCAACACCGCAAACCCACTAACTACACCAGAAACAACCTTCCCAGTCAATCCCGTACATACTCAACATCAGATGATGTATGATACCCCACGTTGGGGGATTCCAGTCAAAATGGACAGGCCATGGCAGGAATCCCCTACCATAGCCCTGCTCCAACTGGCAATGTCTGATGTACTCAAAAGATCTAAGAGGTTCATAGCTCCCCTCATTGCTGCTATCATTGGCATAATAGGTGTCACAGCGCTGGCCGCTGTGAGTGGAGTTGCACTTCAATAATCGGTGCAAATGAAGAGCTTTATTGAATCCTAGCACGCTAAATCCCGTCAAATTGTGGTCTGGCCAATACAATATAGATCAATCACTAAAAAAGCAAATTAATGAGTTGTGCCAGGCCATCATCTTAATCAAAGATCAGCTGTCAGGGATTCAACAGCGGCTCCAGCTCCACTGTGACTGGAACTCCACCAGTTTTTGTGTGAAACCTGCCATATACAATGAGGCATGGCACAATTGGTCAATTGTGAAACAATACATCACGGGGATAGGGAATGCATCTGCCCTTATCCAGGATCTACACAATGAAATTTTAATCATGAACAATCAGACCATGCCGATAATTAAAGGGGAAGATGTATTAATAGGGTTAGTTGATAGAATAAAATCAATGACTTCATTTGCTCAGAACTTTTTCCATAATCCTCTGAACATCCTAATCATTGTCTCCATAATTACTGTACTTGGAATGATTATCACAATATATTGTATAATTAGAAGAGCAAAAGTAAGAACACGAAATGCTGTAGTACGAACAATGGTGTCATTAATATCTCAAAATGTAAATATGCAAAATTCCGTATAAATGTAACAACATGCAATCTGGATCCCTGTAAATAGCTTTGTAAATAGTTACTGTATAATTTTGATAGTTACTTTTATGTTAATTTCAATATTATATAATAGTGTATTGTTACTGTTAATAATTTGTTTTTGTAACCCCTAACAAGCCAATCATGAGGAAGCCAATCAAAGAGGAGGTCACTGGTCCTCCCTTCTTTTTTCTTTTTTTAATTAGAAAAAAGGGGGAGATGTTGGGAATTTTTAAAATCATATCCCACAACTAGGGTTCCTCATGACAGCCTAAAGGGCTGACCCCTAGTTGACCCCATGGCTCATCTCACTCACTCAAACCAGCCCCTCCAATCGAGTGAGCAAAGATGGCCCCTGGCCAGCCTGACCTGCTCTAACCACCCAAATTTTGATTGGCTCCCCTCAGCATTTTCGGGTAATAACTGTCCCCACCTGGCAGGTATGACTGTTTACCTGCTGTACCTGTTAGGTGTGTGCCCTGATTGGCTAAATCCCAACATGTGACCCCTCTGGGACCCTATAAAAGTAGGACTCCCAGACCCCATTTTATCCCACTGACCCTCACCTCTCTGACCATCCCTCAACTGCCACCTGACCCCCACCACCTGGACCAGCGCTCCCTACTCCAGCAAGCTCTTCTAGCAAGCCGGCAGGATCAAGACCAGGGGCTCCGAAGAGCTGAAGGATCCAAGCAAGCCACAAAGAGCCTCCCAATTCCTCCCATCCTTTGGAAGGAGGGAGGCAGAGAAGGCAAGCCATGAGAGGCAAGATCAACTGACCTCCACGGAACACCAGCAGCTGTGCCTGTGCCTTTAATGTTGAGCTGTACCAGCACTCAGCCTGCAGCATAGGATGCTGCAGGCTTAGAGCCAGCACTTAGAAAGCATAGAGCTCTGCTCTATAGGGGCTGTTTGCTCCTTGCACCCCATCAGGGGAGCACCCAATAAACCTTACCTTCTCTGCTTTACCAACTGAAGGTCTCCCGAAGTCCTTCATTTATGCCACCGACCAACTTATTATGTTGTAGGCTGGCTCTACTCTTAGCCAGGCTAGAGCCAAAACCGCAACACTGATGCACACTCAAGCCCTCTCCCTCCCCCCTCAGAGACCTGACCGGTAATGTCAGGACTTCCTACCAGGGATACTTCAAGACCAAACATTCACTGACAGCAATACATTTATTACGAATACAGTGATCATGGCGTTCTGAAAAGGATACGCTGGACTAGAAATTCAAAAACTCTAAGAAAGTCCATTGTAGGAGTTATGAAATTTGAATTTGTTTTCGTTTCTTTGTTTCCCCTTTATTAAGGTTTCAGCTTGGAAAATACCACATACTTATATCTTCCATTAACTCATCTCAGTGCATATTGTTTGTTGTTGTTTGTTATTAGGTGCCGTCGAGTCAGTATCCGACTCATAGCGACCCTCATAGGGTTTTCAATGGCTGAGCGCTTCAGGATTGCCTTGGGAGTGGATTGCCAGGCCCTTCTCCCATTTTTGTGGTGCTGGGAATTGAACTCGGGACCTCAGAGACTGCAGCGCAGCACTCTACCCACTGAGCCAAATCCCAGCCATGCATATTGTAGTCCACGGAATTTAGATGACTGTGAATTATGTTTTTAATAATTTTCTCCTGTTTTCCTTTTTCTGAGTTTGTTTTCTCAGAAAAGACCTATGGTTAATAGCAACTATTACATGTGTCAGTAATCTAAAAATTCAAGTGAACCTGATCACTCTTATTTTATGTTTGTCCCCCTGTTTGGTATGCTCATGACATATTAATCACAATATCCCACACAACTGCACTTTGACCTTGAAAGTTTCACTTACTTCCTGTTTGCTGAGCTTTTGGACACCAAACTTATGGATGTGAAATTTTTCTTCCATCTAACCTACCCCTGCTTTCATTAAAACTTCCAAATGAAGACTTAGAATACATCTCTTAAAGAAATGAACATTTATATATGATGTGGCAATTGTATTATTACTAATAGTCAACTACTTATGCGCAGTTAGTCAAACTCTGATCTAATATTCACACTTGATTAAAAACTCATTTGTCTGACAAATACTTGGTGTCTACTATGACTTTGGGGCTAGGATTTAACTCAGTTGGTAGAGCGCCACTCTGCAGTCTCTGGGGTCCCAGGTTCCATTCCCAGCACCGCAGAAATGGGAGAAGGACATGGCAATCCACTCACAAAGCAATCCCAAAACAATCAGTCATTGAAAATCCAATGAGTGTCGCTATGAGTCAGACGCCACTTGACAACACCTAACAACAACCACCATGGCTTTTAGCAGTGTATGGTTTGGTTAGGTTTTCAAAACTATATCAAATACTCAGCCTTCAGAGAAGTTCACAATCAAATGTCCTTTCAGATATTTCTATTTCCACCATCTTACGTTCAGAACCTTTTGTCTATCATCTGCCTGCAAACTACTCTCCCTAATTAAACAATTAGGCAAGTGAAGATATTCTGCTTGGGGTTTGTTGCTCTAGACTTCTTGTTATTCAGAAAGTTCTATGGTCCCATGTGCTAGCTACACTTAAACAAATCTGAAGAAAAATGAAACTTTTATTCTTTTATTCTATCCATTTAAATCATTAAAAAATAAAAAACCTCTTGCTCATTCTTTCTGACTCTGAAACACAAAGGAGAGCTGTTTGCTGACCATTCTGCTTCAGCTCCAAAGTTCTGTTTACACAATTTCCACCAAAGACAACTTTCAGGCAATGCCTCTCCTCTTTTATTTTCACTTTATTGTATAATACTCAGCATATAAAATGGCTAATTATTATTTATTATGTTAATATATAGCCTACAATAAAATTTCCACTCTATGATATAAAAATTAATCTTTTGGTACATTTAGTTCATTCCTGACTTTTGCCAGTATACAAACATCTTTTAAAAGGTTGCTTTTGTTTTAAACAAAACAGAAATATACATCACTAATGTTTTTCATGTCAATACATATTTACCTAATGTGTATTTACTAAGTACCCGACTATCATAAATACTGAAAATGCCATAACAAACAAGCCAAATCTCTGACTTCATGGAGCTTATGTTCCAACCAAGCCAGAGTGAAAACACAAGGAAGGAAGCAAGCAAATGAATAGGTAAACTAATAGGTAAGAATAATTCAGACACTTCTTGTTGTTAGGTCCCATCGCGTCAGTGTCCGACTCATAGCAACCCTACGTACAATAGGTGAAACAGTATTGTTAGTGATTCTCTGCTATTCATAGGGTTTTCAATGGCAAAATGTTCTTTGGGAGTGGGTTTCCGGGTCCTTCTCCCAAGCCTATAGCACCTGGTGTTCCCAGGCGGTCTCCCATCCAAGTACTAATCAGGCTGGACCCTGCTTAGCTTCTGAGATCTGATGGGATCAGATGCCACAGTGGTACAGCTGCAGACAACTTAGACACTAGTGCTAAAGGTAATAAAACAGGCACATGAGATGAAGCAGCAGGATGGTGGCCACTGTGGTCAGAGAACATGTTTCTGAGTAACTGATATTTGAAGTGAGACTGAATGGCAACAAGAAGCCACTCAGCTAAAGATTTGGGGAACAAAGCCAGGCAAGGTGATGCATGCTGGCAATTCTGGTACTCTGGAGGCTGAGGTAGGAGAACTGTGAGTTCAAGGACAGCTTAGGCTAGCCTGGACTATGAGACTCTGCCTTAAAAGACCAAAAATACATTTTAAAAATAAAATAAGATTTAAAAATAAAACCAAAAACAAACAAACAAAAGAGTTAGGGGTGGGGTGACATTCTAAGAAATGGGGACTGCAGAGACCATACTGGCTGAGGCCAGTATGAAATGAAGGGAACAAACCTGCTGGCATAGCCAAGAAGTCCTCTTTCATGAGTGTCTTTAGTTTCATCCTCCATCATGACAACGTTCCATGTCACACATTGTTTCTAGGACAGTAATTTCTATAAAACATCACGGTGCATCCTCATCCACCTCATTCACCATATCTGGCACAGTGTGACTTCTGGCTTTTCTCCAAAGTCAAAGTGACCATGAAAAGTATACGTTTTGAATTGATTCAGGACATCGATGCAGCCACAACAGCACAACTAAAGACATTCAGAAAAGAGGACTTCCAGAATTGCTTCAAAAAGTTGCAAGAACAATGGGGTGTGTTCAAAACCAGAGGAGTATTTTGAAGGGAATTAATGGCAATGTCTTTTACCGTAATCATTTTTTTAACTTAAAACATTCACCATACCTTTCAATCATACTAATGTACATGAATCACAACATTATATTTTACCTCATCAATATGTGTAAATATTAATCAATATGTGTAAAGATTAATTTTAAAAGATTTTATTGCTAGAAAGTCGGTAAAACATTTGTTTCCACATATTTTCTATGTGTGTATATACATAGATACACACACACATCTACATATACACATACAAGTGAGGATTGGATGAGTTTGGGGATAACTTAGCTACCCGACCATAGTAATGAGTAACGAAGTGGGGAACTTACTGCAATCTTTGTTTTCAAGGTTAGGCTGCTGGGTAGATACTGGCACTATTTTATCAAGAGAGGGACAATCTCTAGGATAAAGCATTTAATATTTAAAAGGCTTCTCTTGTCAAAGCCAGGGAACAAATACAAAATGTACTGTAAGCATAGTATTTCCTGAGGTTGCTTACTCAACACTAACTGAATCTGTGACTATGATTAATGCCAGAAAGAACCATTTCATGATGAATCAAAATTTAAAATGTAATCTGAATGGTAAAATAAAACATTATTTTATATTTGGCAAGCCTATAGTGGAACAGTTGTCCTGAAAATAAAATGCCAGCAGTTGGCTGTCACTTACAGACTCACCCATCTGTTTCCTTCCAGCTCTGTTTGCTAGCTTTCCTCCATAAAAGTTCTTTGCCCATTTATAGTTTTCTGTGAAATCTGCTTCTCCCTCATGAGGCTATATATCAACTTGCCTCTCTCTTGCAAATGATCTAATACTCTTGGCCAGAAGTGCTGTCTAGATCATCTACATTTGCCACAGATATTCAGGCAGCAAACTTCTTTAACGTCCTGGGATGATGAATTATTGTCAGCAACATTTACAATACATATAAGTTTAAGGGTTGCTTTTGAAAGCAAATACAGTGTGCTGTAATTTCATATGAATTCCACTTGTAAGGTTTTGATTTTTCAACAATTCAGACAATGTCCAGGAAATGGAAGATTTTAAAGTGAGTGTCATGACTTTTTAAATTATATTCAATGATGCCCAAAATAATTTTCTACAAAATGTTGAATAAATCTCAACCACATTTCATTATTCTTTATGCATTTTTCTTTTAATAATTATAAGGTAGAAGACACATGATGGAGTTTATTTGAAATAATGAAGGAAATAAGAAAGAAAGAAAGATCTAGTGCCTAGGTATCAGGGCTTCTAACTGCAATCTTCTCAAAATGAAGACTAAAATATCCATCATTGCCCTTAAGAGATTAAGATACATGCTATGTTAATTAGTAAAGTGATAATTTCTAAAAAATCACCTTATGTGATTGTTGGGAGAAATAAAAGAGATGATGTGAATGAATTTTAAAAATTGTGAAAAATACAAAGTTTTAGATATTCAATTTATGTAAATGACATAATTTCATCATTATGCAATACTAAACATCCCACTCTAGTGAGCTCTGATAAGGGTTGGGTGAAATACAGTATGTACACATATTTTGGGAAAAGTGAGCTATAGGGACATATTATATAATATTTTATATAACATGTATGTATTATATGTATAATTCATAATGACAGGCAGTAAAAAAATGTGTTCTCATAGTATCAACGAGTAAGATTTCCTTCAGAGACAGTGGAATTGGATGATCATTTGGTTCTAACCTATATAACCACATTTCTTCATCTATGTATATTTATATAGATATGTAGCTACACATACATATATACATGCCTATATGTATGTAGGGCTGGGATATAGCTCAATTGGTAGAGCGCCACTCTGCAGTCTCTGAGGTCCCAAGTTCAATTCCCAGCACCGCAAAATGGGACAAGGACATGGCAACCCACTCCCAAGGCAATCCTAAAACAGTCAGCCATTGAAAACCCTATGAGGGTCTCTATGAGTCAGACTCCGATGGCACCTAACAACAACAATATGTATGTATGCCTGCAGCTGTGGCCCTGTGGCATCCAATCCCATCAGATCTCAGAAGATAAGTAGGGTCGAGCCTGGTTAGTTACTTGGATGGGAGACCGCCTGGGAATGCCAGGTGCTGTAGGCTTGGGAGATGGACCTGGCAACCCACTCCCAAAAGTCAATCTGCCATTGAAAACCCTATGAACAGCAGAGAAGCACTGACAATAGTGTTTCACTTGTTGTACATAGGGTCACTATGAGTCGGATACAGACTTGATGGCACCTAACCACAACAACAGCATATGTATGTATATAGCTATATAGATATATATACACATAGAGAGATTTATTATGAAATTAGCTCACATGATTATGGAGGCCAAGAAGACCCATGATAATCTTCCAATTGACTGTGAACTAATCCTGGCTCATAGAATATTCACTACATTAAACAGGAAGTGTGAGCTAATCAGTTTTAAAGAAAATGCTTTTAAAATCACATAAAGTACTTACCAGACTAAAAGTTTCTGATCGCCCTCTTTAACATAACCAACTTAAATTACAAAGCCTACTTCCAACCTCCAGGGGAAAAGAAAAAAGACAAGAGCTCCTACATTCACATGAGTCCAAAACCATGAAAGACACAAGGAAAGACCAAGTTTGAACCTTGATCATTTGAACAGAAAGTATCAGGTAAGCTAATAATGAGGACAATATTTCAAGTTCTGGTGAGAGATCCTAAACCTGGCTTTGACTTACCTTCCATCTAACACTGGCCTGTGAACTTCTAGTCCCCACTCACTGAGCATCCAACTCTAATGATGGGCTTTCAGAAAATCCTCCAACTGGAGTGAGGAATGGGGGAGGGGGCAACCTCAAGGTGAACAACCCAACTTATCAGTTCTGGAAATAATTATAATAACAACCAATAATTCCAAAGAATGGTAATAATATGGATGGGCTAGAAAATTCACGTAATAATAGTACTGACAATGTAAAGAGACAGTTCACTACAGAAAAAGTTTTGATCTTAAACATAATTGGGATCCAAGGATATTTAGAAAAATATTACCACAAAAAGACATGCAAATGGAAGACAGGTGTTTAGTGGGGAGGTGGGATGGGGGGAGGAAGTGTATAAGAGGGTAAGGGGAACTTATCTGTGCAATGTGCAACAAAATGCATATATGGAAATGTCACAATGAAATGCATGTCAGAATGAAACACATTAAGTTGTACATTAAAAATTTCCAAAAAAAAAAAAAGATTTAAAAAAAATCCTGCAAGTCATGCCTAAGGACTCCAGGAATCTGAATTTTCCCAAATACTTCTCTCCAACAGGACCTGAGTCATGGCTAGCTGCTACCTGGGCAAGTCTCTCTCTAAGGTTTGCAGCATGCTAGATTTCTTTAGTTTGATGGTTGGCATCGCTAAACCCAGCACTAACTCAGCTTGTTTCTACTTTTATTTTGAAATTTTATACTCTAATTTCAACACTTCACCCATGGAAACAGCAGTCAAGAAAGCCAAAGATGCATTGCATTGGGAAAAGCTGTTGCAAAAGACCTCTTTAATGTGTTGAAAAGTAAAGATGTCACATTGAAGACGAAGGTGCACCTGACTCATGCCATGGTATTTTCAGTCACATCATATGGTTGTGAAAGCTGGACACTGAATAAGGGAGACAGGAGAAGAATTAGTTCTTTTGAATTATGGTGCTGGAGATATCTATTGAATATACCATGGCCTGCCAAAAGAATCAACAGATCCATCCTAGAAGAAGTGCAACCAGAGTGTTCCTTGGGAGCAAGGATGGCTAGACTGCATCTGACGGTTGGACATGTTCTCAGGAGGGACTAATCCCTAGAGAAGGACATTGTGTTTGGAAGAGTGGCAGGTCAACAAAAAGAAGGAACATCCTCAACTAGGTGAACTGACAGGACCTGCAACAATGGACTTAAACATAAATAAGATTGTGTGCCTGGCACAGAATCAGGGAGTGTTTTGTTCTGCTGTACATGGGGTTGCTATGAGTCAGAGCCAACTTGACAGCACCTAACAACAACAAATTCTACTCCTTTGTACTTTAATAGCCTCTAAGTAAAAACTTTGTCTATCACAATCCTTATGTGCAGGCTACATGGCATATAAGGGGTCACTTTAAGGCCTGGGGATCAGAAAGTGCCTTCCCTGCAGAAGAAAAGGAAAGTGAAAAACTAATGGTTTATGGCTAAGATGACCAAGACATCTAGAAACTGAAAACTTGGGGATTAAGATCCCCACTGTAAGAATGAGGAGAATAAAAAGCCAGAGGTGGTGGCCTTCTGTAAGGACAAATGTTACCTGGGTCCCCAGCCACCTCCCAGCCACGAAAAAAGGACAAGTCCTAAAAAGTTTAATTTTGAGTTTAAATGGAGCAAAACCAGAAGGTGCTACTCTCCATAGGCTTGGGAACAGGAGATTTAAGACTTTTAGCCAAAACTCTAAACCATGACTTTTAGAGAAGGCACTGGGTCTGAAAAACCATCATAAACAGATACAAGTGTAATCCTGGAAGCACCCCAAACTCTGCAGCACACAGTGGCAGCTACAAGCTGATTCCCCAGGACCACAATCTTCTGTTAAAAGGTTATTGTTTCCTTCATGGAAAGCCCTTCTTTCCTTGGTAATAAGTCACATGAGAGAAATAGAATGAACCGGAGAAGTATGTTGTTGTTGTTGTTGTTGTTAGGTGCTGTCAAGTAGGTATCCAACTCATAGTGACCCTATGTACAACAGGCAAAACACTATTATCAGTGCTTCTCTGCTGTTCATAGGGTTTTCAATAGCAGATTGAATTTTGGGAATGGGATGCCGGGTCTGTCTCCCTGGTATTCCCAGGCAGTCTCCCTTCCAAGTACTAACCAAACCTGACCCTGCTTAGCTTCCGAGATCTGAGAGGACCAGATGCCACAAGGCCACGGCTGCAGGCCAGAGAAATATCATTGTCGTTGTTAGGTGCTGTCGAGTCGGTATCTGATACATAGCGACCCTACATACAACAGGCCAAACACTATTGTCAGTGCTTCTCTGCTGTTCATAGGGTTTTCAATGGCGGAGAAATATAGAGTGGATAAGCCTAAGCTGGCATCTACAAAGGCCAGGAGCCACATATGCATATTATGGACATACACGCAAACATGTATGTGCAATTGTTAGAAAAAAGCAAGGTAAGAAAGTTCCCAGGGATCCGGAGTAGTGGGGACATCTCAAGGAAGAGTGTGGTGCTTAGAGAGGAAGGAAATTCCACTTTCTGAAAAGCAGAGGTTAAACATTGTTTCCCTGGAAGAAAGACAAGAAGAGGTGATGCAAACTCCTGAAATAACTTGCCCACATCCTTGAAGGAAAGACACAAGAATAATTTCTTTTCTGCCATTCTGACCAATATGACTTGACTTGTATTTGCTCAGGCTAGTAGAAATAGAGGAATACCTTCAAAATCCTGTATGACCAGCCAGTGAATGGAAGGAACTGCTTTATTTGATCAGCATCTGACAGTCTGTCCAGGCCACCTATCAGTCAGTTTCTAATGGGGATTCCCCTCCCTCCCTCCCTCCCTCTCTCTCTCTCTCTCTCTCTCTCTCTCTCTCTCTCTCTCTCTCCTCTTGCTCTCGCTCTCACTCTCTCTCTCTCTCCCCACCATTCTGCAGACCCCACCGTGCCTTATTACAATTCTGTCTCCCACCCAGAGTTCACACTGCAACCCAGTGTTTGCACTCACACACACAAGCACACAAAAGGCAGGTCTCACATATCCCAAGATGAGGAAATGAAGCAAACATACAATAACCAAAAGAACCCAAAGGAATTCCAGAATATTAAAAAGAAAATCACAGTTTTACTCATCTCTTCCATGCTCCAGAGTTTAATTTGGCGCTCTATTCTTGGCACTTCAAATGTGACTTCTCCAAGGTTTAATTTCATCATCCATAAAAATATAAAAGCCCACCAATACTTATATAAAAGGTCTTTTGAAAAATTTCAAAAGTGTAGTTAAGACTCAATGAGATACCAGGCGCGGTGGCGCACGCCTGTAATCCCAGTGGCTTGGGAGGCAGAGGCAGGAGGATCGCAAGTTTGAGACCAGAGGCAGTCTGCATAACTTAGTGAGACCCTGTCTCAAAAAGTTAAAAAAAATGGGCTGGGGGTTGCAGTTCAGTGATCCAGCACTTGCAGAGCATGCAAGCACGAGGCCCTGGGTTCAACCCCCAGTACCTCAAAAAAAAAAAAAAAAAAAGACTCAGTGAGATGACCTTAGTAAAAGTAACTAGCTCGGGGCTCATTAAATATTATGTGAGTTTTTTCCTACCCTCTACATCCAGATAGGGTTGCCTGTTAAAATACAAGACACCCAGTTAAATGTGAGTTTCAGCCAAACAGCAAATGATTTAAGTGGGTCCCAAGTATCACATATTTTTTTTTTATTTGCTAAATCTAACAACTCTATTCTCTAGAAAATAAAAACAAAACCATGGACAATACGAGGTGGTAGGAATAATACTAACACAACACTTACATTTTGACCTCAGCTGCTCCACACCCTGTGTATGTGTGTATGACTGGTAAAACATACCTTCCCTCAGTGAACATGAGTAACTTGTGGGATGAAACAATCAACATATACTTCAAACCTAAAATTATATAAACTCTGACAACTACTAAATATTACTAGATCCCTCTCATCTCCTATAGTTATAAAAATAAACATTTAAATATTTAATATTAAAGCAAGTTTCATGCTGGGCGCTGTGGTGCACACCTGTAATTCCAACAACTCGGGAGGTGGAGGCATGAGGATCGCAAGTTCAAGACCAGAGGCAGTCTGCGTAATTTAGTGAGACCTTGTCTCAAAAAAGTAAAAACAAAATGGGCTGGGGCTGCAGCTCAGTGGTCTAGCACTTGCAAAGCATGCAAGTAGGAGGCCCTGGGTTCAACCCCCAGTACCACAAAAAAAAAAAAAAATTAAAGCAAGTCCAATTTTCTGAAGGTGACTGGTCTTCCGTATGATTATCAACATTTTGTGAATTTAGTAAGCCCACAAAAGTAAGTTCTTATTCTCTTCTATGTAAAGCTAATCATTTAGACCAGAATGTCATTCAATAAACATCTACTAAATGACTACTACATTTGTGTCACAGAACTAAGAATTTGTTGTTGTTGTTGTTGTTGTTTTGCAGTACTTGGGGGTTGAACCCAGGATCTTGCATACTTTACAAGTGCTCTCTCACTGAGCTGCACCTTCAGCTCATTTTTTATTTTTAGTTTTTTTTCTCAAGTCAGGTTTCACTAAGTAATGCAGGCTGCCTGTGGCCTCTAAGTTGCAACCTTCCTGCCTCTGCTCTGGAGTTGTTGCAATTATAGGCAGGAGCCACCACACCTGGCTTAATACTAAGAATTTTCAGTGCACAGAAAGATGAGTAGGCTGTGGCTCTTACTCTGGAAAATACTCAGACCAGAGAGCCAATAAAATAAATAATATATCATCAATACAAAGTCAAGTATAGTTAATAACCTAATCATGGGAAAAAAATAAGCCAATGACCTGGGCACGGTGGCACATGCCTATGATCCCAGCAGCTCAGGAGGCAAAGGCAGGAGGATCTCAAGTTCGAGACCAGAGGCAGTCTGCAGAACTTAGCAAGACCCTGTCTCAAAAGAAAGTAAAAAAAAAAAAAATGGGCTGGGGGCACAGCTCAGTGGTCCAGCACTTGCAGAGCATGCAGGCACGAGGCCCTGGGTTCAACTGCCAGTACCGCAAAAGAAAAAAAAAGTCAATGAAAGGAAGAAACAATCCCTTCTTGCTGGGGTCCTCAGGGAAGACTTTAAGGTAAAGAGAAAAGACTGCCTCTCCCATAAAGACTGGCCAGTGAATGACTTTTAATAGAGTGCTCAGAACTCTTCTAGGTATAGAGGACAGCATGTACCACAAGAGCCAGACAGGTGAGCGCAGGGCAGGTGTGGACAATAGCAAGGAGTTTCCTGGGACTGGGAAGCAATAAAGACTGATCTCCGGCTTCATGTTGACAAGAAAACATTATGAAATCAACCTGAGTGTCTGACTCTCTGTGTGCTGAGAATCCAATCTGGGATTCACTCCGAATTACAATGTTCATTCCTTTTTATTCATTAAAATTCACAGATGCTTTAAAGATAGCACTGTTCTTATACGAGCCATAAAGAACAATTTTCCTTTTTGCACAATCATGACATAATTTATATGCATGTAGAAATAGTGAGAAGGCTAACCAAGAGACTGGTCATGGGGAAATAAAAATTTATGGCTTTATTCTAAGTATATTCTAGGTATATTCACATATTACTCACCATATTTAATATATTCTATGTAGATATTTTGGATTTAGCTCAGTTGGTAGAGCACTTCTTGGAAGAGCTGTGGCAAAAGATCTCTCTAGAGTATTGAAAAGCAAAGATGTTGCATTGAAGACAAAGGTGCGTCTGACTCATGCCATGGTATTTTTAGTCGCATCATATGGTTGTAAAAGCTGGACATTGAACAAGGGAGTCAGAAAAAGAATTGATGCTTTTGAATTATGGTGCTAGAGACGTCTATTGAATATACCATAGACTGCCAAAAGAACCAACACATCTGTCCTAGAAGAAGTGCAATGAAAGTGCTCGTTGGAAGCAAGAATGGCCAGACTGCATCTTTCAGACATGTAGTCAGGAGAGATCAATCCCTGGAGAAAGACATCACGTTTGGGAGAGTGGCAAGTCAACACAAAAAAGGAAAACCCTCCACCAGATGGATTGACACAGTGTCTGCAACAATGGGCTTAAACATAAATAAGATCAGGTGCCTGGAACAGAATCGGGGAGTGTTTTGATCTGCTGTACATAGGGTTGCTATGAGTTGGACTCAACTGGACAGCACCTAACAACAACAACAACATGTAGATACTTGCCCCTGAATGAGAGTGTATTGTTACCCTGAGAAGCATATCAACTTTGGATCTTTCTCCAACATATGCTGAGAAGCATATTAATTTAGGATGGGGTTTTCTTCCTCCAGCTCTTGCCTACTCTCCTTGTATATTTGTTGGACTCAAACAGGCTTTCTTTCCTCAAACAATGATGTTTTCTACTTGAAGTTTAACTCAAGACAAAGCATTCTTTTTCAAGAAAGCTGATGTGAAGATGCTGCATAGTATTATACACTGGTATCACCACTGAGTTAGTTCTGTCCTGTAAAATCCAGCTTCCCCTGCTAACACTTCCCCTATTTAGTGCTTCATAGTTAGATTTGCCAAGGACAACTTCATCCTAAGCGAAGTGTTAACTCTGGGAGAAATTAAGCCTCTTCTAATGTAGTTAGGCAATTACTTCCAATTAGCTTAACAAATGACTGCCTTGGCCAAGAAAGAGGAGTAGCTTGAAAAATCATAACTCAAAGCTAGGCTGACATGATTGAATTTACTCTGCAGAAGAATTATAAACTGGCTCTAAGTCAAACAATTCTTAAGCTTGAAAATATGTTAGCAATAGCTTCAGGAATTTAAGGACTTCCAAGAAATACAGATAAACACAGTTCCTTCAACTATGTCTCTTAATTATGCTTCTCCATCATCACGTGGGCAGAGCATGATTATCACATCAACAGTCCGGTAAATATACACCCAAGTGCCCAGTGATGGAGAGGAAGCCAGCATGGTTTTCCTCTCCATTCTTGCTCATTGTATCTCACCAGTTTGCAGTCTCCTCCCTGTCTTTATTCGCTAATTACTTCTCTGCTGATGGAAACATAGGTTATTTTTCTCTGCTGAGAGAGATGCAATCACTAGGAACACACAGGCATTCAGAATTAATACAAGGAAGCTACACACACACACAGAGACAGCAGCTCCAGTCCATGGCAGCTCTTCCCACGTTCCCAAATCTCATCAGAACCAGAGCAAGGCCTTGGCTTCCTGAAGCCAGCTCATTTCCAAGAAACAGGAAGATGGTAGTGCTATGGTCTGAATGTGGGTTAAGTGTATCCTCTGAGGATCTATGTGCTGGGTTAAGTGTATCCTCCATGGGGCAGGGTTGGGAGGATGGTGCAGAATCTGCAAGAGGTAGGACTAAGTGGGAAGTAATTAGGTCACCAAGGTCTGGGATTTGGCTCAGTGGGTAGAGCACTGCGCTGCAGTCCCTGAGGTCCGGAGTTCAATTCCCAGCACTGCAAAAACGGGAGAAGGGCTTGGCAATCCACTCCCAAGACAATCCTGAAACAGTTAATCATTGAAAACCCTATGAGGGTTGCTATGGGTCGGATACCGACTCGATGGCACCTAACAACAACAACAACAATTAGGTCACCAAAGGCGCTGCTTTCAGCAGTTATTGACGTAGTTCTCATGAGACCCTGTTTAGTTCTTATAAGAGGATTGTTATGAAAGGGCAGACCTGTCTATGGAAATCAGCAGAGAGTTTCACCCAAAAACTAAAAGTAGAACTGCTACATGATCCTACTATACCACCCTTAGGTGTATAACCAAAGGAGTCTAAGCCAGCATACCACAGATGCACCTGCAACATACATGTTATTGAGGTGCTATTCACAATAGCTAAATCATCCTAGGTGCCCATGAATGAATGAATGAAGAAAATATGACATTTATACACAGTGGAGTATTATTCAGTCATAAAGAAGAATGAAATCAAGCATTTGCAGGAAAATGGATAGAACTAGAGAACATCATGATAAGCAAAATAAGTCAAACTCAAAAATATAAGTATTGCATGCTTACCCTCATGTGTGGAATCTAGGGGGTGAAAAAAGACATGAAAGTAAAAGGGGGACTATTAGGAAAGAGGAAAGGGATTGGGTGGGCAGGGACAAAAAAGGGTAATGGGTAATATGATTGAAGTACATTGTATGCATATATGAAAATGACACAATGAAATCAAGTGTTTTGTACAATTAATATACACAAATAAAAAAAACTGAAAAGAAAAGAAAAAAAGAACAGGTCTGGTACCTCCCAGGTCTCTGGCTTCCTGTTTCACCATCTGATCTCTTCCTCCTGCAATTGCTCCTACCATTATGAGGTCATCTGGTGTGAGGTCCTCACCAGAACTAAGCTGATGCTGGATCTGCGCCCTTGAACTCCAAAACTGTGACCTAAATAAACCTCATTTCCTTATATGTTACTCGGCATCAGGTATTTTGTTAGAGCAATGAAAATGAACTGATACAGGTGGTTTGCTCAGTTTCTGTTCTCAAACTCAATAACCAAATAAGGAAGATTATACATTCACACCCAAATGGGTATGGCACAAAAATGACAGCCCCGCCAGATGGAACCCAATTAGGGCGATGGTATTTTCTATCTAGAAATGTTGAGGTGCTATTTGAGAAAGGGGAAGTGGATATTGAATGACAAAAAAAAAGTTTCTTCCATAGTTCTCAATCACTATGATATATTTCCTTCTTCTCAGGACTTGTGCTAGGCCTTGAAACGCATGAATAAATAAAACAGTCTTTTTTCTCAGCAATAGCAACATACACTGAAGTATAAGGAACCTATGTAAAGGGCAAAAAAAATGGATAATGTTGGGCACAGAAAACAGCTGAAATTAAATGTAAGAGAATTCAAAGAATGGATGATTATTTGGTAAGTGGGGAGGAATTCTATTTTTTTTTTTAGATAGACTGTGTTCACTCAACTAAAAGGAAAATAATATTCACTTTAAAACAAAAAAATTACAAGTTCAATATCAAAACTGGAAATATTACAAAGAAATATCTTTCTCTCTGGTGTTCAAATTCTCATCAAATGTGATTTGCATCCAGCCAGTTTAGTGGTAAATCAGAATGCTACCCCTTAGTCTTGGCAAAGATATCTGGGGACAGGATGAAAGGTACGTGGAACAGCTGGTGTCTATCTGTGTCACTGAGTTTTCCCTTAACAGCACAAACATGTCATCAGTTTTGTCAGGGCTCATCTTGAGCAAAAGAAGCCTCAGTGGCCACAAGGATGGGTGAGAGGGCATTGGCCTTCAGGCCAGCAGGCAATGTTCACACATACATGCATGTATGTAAATGCCTGCAGCCATAGCCCTGTGGCATCCTATCCCATCAGATCTCAGAAACTAAGCAGGGTCAGGCCTGGTTGGTCCTTGGATGGGAGACCGCCTGGGAACACCAGGTACTGTAGGCTTGGGAGACAGACCTGGCAACCCACTCCCAAAAATCAATCCACCATTGAAAATCCTATGAATAGCAGAGAAGCACTGACAATAGTGTTTCGCCTATTGTATGTAGGGTCACTATGAGTTGGATACCAACTCAACAGCACTTAACAACAATGTAAATGCATAGACATTTGGGAAGCATACATAGGAAACTGGAAAGAAGTTCCTGCTAGGATAGGGTCCTAGAATGGGAACCTAGGGTGTCAGGCTGGGAAGATAACTTGTTTGTTAACTTTTGTGTCTGTGTGTGTGTGTGTGTGCGTGTGTGTCTGCCTGTCTGTCTATCTGTCTGTCTCTCTATGAAAATAACTAATAATGCTAAAAGACAGAGTGAGAAAAACTGTATTTTCATTAGTTGTGCTTTTTCCTTATTTATAAATATTGGTGGCATACAGAGTAAGTCATTTGCTATATCCATTATGAAACTCATAAATCACTTTTTCTTACACATCCATCATCTTACATGTTTTACAGACCAGTATGAACTAAAATAGAGAAGAAAAGAAAAAAGTAGGAATCTTAATCAACATGCAATAAAAATTGTATGAAACCATGGGCTATATTCTTAATGACTTTTTTTCTTTCCCCCATTTTTCCCCATGTCTTCCTATAGTTGCGCCATACATTCTGAGATTTCCTCTCCCTCTTTACCCTTCTACATTTCCTCTTCCCTTCCCCGATTCCCCAACCTCCACTCCCACTGGCTGATCCTCTCTCCCCTTATTTCTAATCTCATTAGCTATACTTTAAACTGGGTGGATAATTTCCTCTCTTTGAACCTCAAATGTCTCTTCTTAAAAATAAAGTGGAATAAGGTTGTTGCTTTTTAATTGCACATATTGTTGGGGTACAACACGATACTTCTATACATATGTTTTGTAATGATCAAGCTAGGGTAGTTCACATACCCATCAAATGCCCTTTAATTGCTGGTAGGAAATATTTTCTTACATTTAATTTTGACCAGTGAGAAAGCCACGTCTAAATAGGGGTACAGATGTATTTATGCCACCATATGTAAATCACCATACAATCACAGGAAGTCAAACCAAGATTGCCTCAAACTGGAGTTTACAAGTTCCCTATCCCAAGGTGAAGAAGTGTCCCCACACTTTTCCTTTATTTTTTCTGTAACCCATTTACCCTGTGTTTTCTTACATTAGAAAGCTTTCTACAATTTTACTTTATGAAGCACTTAGGAAGAAACATGAGAAAAGGCTGTTTCCTGTCCTCCCCAGCAGCTTCCTGCTTTTGAAAAGCATTGAAGACAGATATGAGTGTGGGCCTGTGTCAGCCACCCCATACTTAAGAGGGACAGAAACCAACACATTGAGAACAACAGAGCAGAAGAACAGAGACTGTCCAGCTCTGGGATGACGTCATCACCTCACTGAAGTCAACTCATCTCCGAACCTCCTACTTCTACACTTGTTTTAATAGGGTAATATCATTATAGATTAAGCCAAATAATAAAGGTAAGATGTTGTTGCTGTTAGGTGCTATCGAGTCGGTATCCGACTCATAGCAACTCTCTGTACAACAACAGGGCCTGCAGCTGTAGCCCTGTGGCATCCAATCCCGTCAGATCTCAGAAGCTAAGCAGGGTCGGGCCTGGTTAGTACCTGGATGGGAGACCACCTGGGAACACCAGAAGCTGTAGGCTTGGGAGAAGGACCTGGCAACCCCCTCCCAAAAATCAATCTGCCATTGAAAACCCTATGAACAGCAGAGAAGCACTGACAGTAGTGTTTCCCCTGTTGTATAGAGGGTCGCCATGAGTTGGATACCAACTCGATGGCGCCTAACAACAACAACAACAACAACAACAACGTACAACAGGGGAAACACTATTGTCAGTGCTTCTCTGTTGTTCATAGGGTTTTCAAAGGTAAGATAGGATACTCATTTTCTTGTTACAGGGGAGTGAACTGTTGTAAGTATTTTTATCTGGAGATTTGTTTTTTACAGTAAAATTCAGAGATGAAACTTTAGCACTTTCCTAAGTGTACGGAAATGGATTAAAGAACAGAGATGCTGACATCTCCAAGGTGAAAAGCAAGAGTCTGAGAGAGTCTGAGAGACTATGTACTTAAAATCAAGTGAAGTGTTGCAGCCTTAGCATCAAGCTGACCTGAGAGAAATGTCAAGGGATTATGTAACTACAGTGCTCCTCAAAAGATTACCCTGCCTGTGCCTGAAGAAATAAGGACACTTTGATTTAGCCTAAGGATTAACCCAGAGCCAGGATTCACATAAAGTAGAAGCAGCCCTGAGAGCTAGTAACGAATGAGCTTCCAGAAGTCTGGACAGAGATATGTGGGTTTCCAATGGCAACTGGTCACAGGACACACAGGCAGAATAAAGATCATTAAGCCCAAGGTATGATGACCTGCAGCCCATAGGAAGGCTTTTAGACATTCTGGGCAAGAGCCTTCCACATCAAGATGGTAGAAGAGCAGAAGAGGCCACCAAGGCCCCAGTGTGATAGAAAACACATGAAAGCTGAGCAACAGAGAGTACCACCAAAGGGCCCATAACTTGATGCTTGGTGTTAAGGAAATGAGAATGCTACTCCACCCACTCTGGTAGCAAGGTCAGTCTACATGTTTCTTGGATTCTCTGGTCCTCGGTTATCCAAGTCTAAGGTATGAAGGACTTGGGAATCTGAAAGGATCCAAAAAACGTCTCATACCCAGGAACTGAATAAAGTAAGAAACAAAGTAATAACTGGTGAAAGGTCAAGCTGTCACCTTGTATAGAAGTTTCATTGGAAGACCCAGCTGGTATGAGAGCCAAATGGGCCAGGATTAGACAGACTTTCCTGTCCAATCACAGGCAAAGTAGTCGGCAAGATAAGCAGGCTGCCCCTGCTGCTGAAGAGCTCAATCCTGGGGGAAACAATAGAATATATGCTCTCTCTGAACAGTTGGGCTGGGGTAGCTCAGCACTGCTCTGTACTCTCTGAGGACCTGGGTTCAATCCCCAGTGTTGCAAAAAATGGGAGAAGAACATGGTAATCCACTTCCAAAGCAATCAGCCATTGAAAACCCTAAGAGGGTCACTATAAGTCAGACATGACTTGCTAGCACCTAACAGCTGAGCCCCTAGATCGCCAACATAAGAAGGGGATGGCTGAGTGAGCTACCCATAGAAGGAAACTTTACCCTGCTACAATGGTAGGCTCCAACTACAACACCAGGACACAACTGGAAGGCCTACATATCACATTAACATGCTCAACTCACACAATATGTCAACCCAATTTTAAACTATACAGCAAGAGCAGAGGGGAAAGATGGGGTAGGATATGGTTCTGCTACATTACTGAATCCTGTTCATATGTCCAGCTTCTCTCTGCTGTACCAACCTTCCCTGCTGTGGGTGTGGTTACAAAGACTAGTGCCGGGATTGAACAAAGGAGCCCAACATGTGCATGGAGCCTAGAAGCAACACACAGTCACTCTACTGGAGAAATAAAGAGGCAAGATATGGCTATCCATGATCTGCTGAGTAACCATGCCTTCTTTCTGAATTTCTGCATCTCCATGTACTTGAGATCAGACTCCATGCCATTAATGGGTGGCTGATTGAGACACGATGTTGTTGACAGTTTGGATGTGGCATTAGCTATGCTTTGCTTACTATTATTATTATTATTATCATTATTATTATTATTATTATTATTGTTGTTTTATTTTTCTCTGGTGCTAAAGATCAAAGCCATGGCCTTGTACACAGTAGTTAAGCAGTCTACCTGTGAGCTACATCTCCAGTCCCCTGTGCTTTACGAATGTTCAATGCTTACCTGGTCCTTTCACATCTTTTCTACCTCTATTTAACACTCTCATTTGTTCCATCCTCATTATCTGTGTTAACCCACACATTTCATTTGTTTTGTCTTAAGTACATCTATGGCTGGGGTTTAGCTCAGTTGGCAGAGCACTTGCTCTGCTTGCTCAGAGGCCCTGCATTTGATCCCCAGCAGCACTAAAACCTGGAGAATGACCTGGCAGCGTACATCCAGAACAATCCCCAGAAAAATAAGTTCTCAAAAATCCTGTGAACATCAGAGAAGCACTGACAGTGCCAGGCATGGCACAGTGTTAGGGAGTGTTCCATTCTGTTGTACATAAGGTCACTATGAGTTGGAGCCGACTTGACCGCACCTAACAACAACAACAAACATGTCATACAGGTTACTAACTTTGTTATTTGTACTTAACCCAGCCTATGAGTTTCATCCATTCTATTTGCTTTCCTTGATTGGAATGTGGCAGAACTGAATATTCTCAATATTACATTGACCACATGATATACAACTCTATTCTTCCCAAATTTACTAGTTGAATAAGTGATTGCAGAATGAGTCAAGAGAATTCATAACTTACATGAATGGAGCTCAACCAGACACAGAAAGAAACATGAAGATATTTGATGTTTTCTCTGTAATGTTTTCTCTGTAATGATGGGGCTGGACCAGATAGTTCTCTTTGATAGATTACCTTTGATAATATATGTATAAATATTATTCAGTTTTTATATCACATAAACTTGTAAGTGAAGCCTTATGGAATTATATATTGCTTATTCATGTTTGCTCAGTTTCCAAAAGACTGAAAAAGGATAAAACAAAGGTATTCTTGGAGCTATGGGCTCCATTTTGATTTACTGACCCAGTGGGAAGTATATTTTCTATAAGACATTATTTCTGGAATCACATAATTATTCATCAAACATGTAAGGCATTTTAACTTCCAAGAAACACTTTGATCCTACGACAAAGGATTGAATTGTCCTTTCCACATTTATACACTAGTTAAAACTATAGTTATAACTGTAATTAATTATACACTAATTATAACTGTAGTATCATTTGTGTGTGAACATTTTAAGAAATGTATAATACTATGTGGTATTATGTAGCTGGCCTTTGCTATATAACTTTGAAAGTTTATTTAGTAAAATACTTCAATGAGTATGTAATCATTAAATACAAAAATTATTGAGCTTCTACACATATAAACAAGTTATTTAAATACTACAATTATAGTAACAACATAAGACATATCTTGATATTATAAAATGAATCCCTAAACTTTGCTGGTATGAACTTCCTATTTCCTTCTCATCCTGCCAAAAGGTGGAAGAAAATGTTAGCTTTTGAAAAAAATCACAAATAGAATTAGAGTCTAGCCAGAACAGTGGAGCATCATGGCTGTTTTATATCAGATTTCAGAGCATTTTTTCATTAACATATCATCTAGCTGCTAAAAAGTCCCAAGAGATGCTGCTCTGTAATGGCCTTCCCTTCCAACTTTGCCTTTCCCTTCCCAAACATACCTGCCTCCAGTCTCATTCCGTGAGACATCTGGTAAGTGGCTGGTTATATAATGAGATAAAATAACTCAGTTCTTATGTGGAACACAATTCATGCCAGGGTGCTGAAGCTGATGAGAATTTAATGTTTCTCATCTCTCGCTCCTAAAGCACTGTGTGATATCAACCCTCCACGGGATACCTCAAAAGAAAATAATATCAAAAATAAAATGTTAGAAGAGATAATAGGATTTTACTTTAGGGAAAGTGGCTTCTGTCATTACACAAGCTGGAACTGGAAGCTGAGGCCAGGCTCTGCCTCTCAGTGAGGACACTTGCTCAGGAGCACAGACCTGGAAATCACTTGACCAGAGCTTGTCTAGCCAGTCAGCAGGGCATCTCTTCTCCTCCTTAGAACCCAGTTCTAATCAAGCCAAGTTTGGTTGCTTCTTATTGACTGGTTTTGTTAATCTTTCCCTCTTTTTTGTCCTCAGATAGCTTCGCCCATCCAGATAAGTCATCAAAAGCCAAGATCAGAGAGCCAGGCAAGGAGCCTGGATCCATAGATACCTGCAGACCAACTTCTTGTTGTTAGGTGCCGTCAAGTCGGGTCTGACTCATAGCGACCCTTAGAACAGTCTATTCTCTGTTTGCTCCTTTATAAAATGAATCTCTAGACTTTGCTGACATAAACTTCCTATTTCATACTTCATAAAGTTACTATGGAAATAGTGTAAAATATTTGTGAAAAATTCAAAACATATACACATGTGTAAGAAATTATTAATTTCATCCTAAATTAGTTTGCTACTAAAGATACTACTAACAAGCAAAATATATGGAAAAATATTGAAGTTTTGAAAAATCAAAGTAAAGGGAGAGAAAATTGAGGCGATACAGACCAAAAGATACAAAATAAAAGATATGCAGGATGAGCAAACTAAACCATCTGAATAAACATGAGGATTATAAATTATAACAATGTACATTAGAGATTTTTGTTACATCTGCATATTTTAGCAGATCTTGTCACAAAGTAACTGAAATAACAGATATGTCAATCTGCTTCACTATAGTAACCATTATAACTAAATATATATATATATATATGTATATATATATCACTTATCATGTTGTAAATCTCAAATATCCACAAATTTTTATTTTTTAAAAAGTGAACAGATTAAAAAGAAAAAAACAGAATGAGCAAACTAAACCATCTGAATAAACATGAGGATTATAAATTATAACAATGTACATTAGAGATTTTTGTTACATCTGCATATTTTAGCAGATCTTGTCACAAAGTAACTGAAATAACAGATATGTCAATCTGCTTCACTATAGTAACCATTGTAACTAAATATATATATATATATATATATATATATATCACTTATCATGTTGTAAATCTCAAATATCCACAAATTTTTATTTTTTAAAAAGTGAACAGATTAAAAAGAAAAAAAATTGCCTCCATTTTGGAAGCATCCCAGTGGGAAACAATTAGTCCCTCGATAGGATTTGTGCTTATTTGAAATTATGTGGCTACTGTGGATTGTTTCTACACAGTTCAAGCATTTGAAGACTAAAAATCTACTTTTGTTCAGGGTGGCTTTATTCTAAAACACAAGCTCTTTGCATATGTCTCTTGCTCATATGTCTATTCACTAGCTTTATTCCATTATATCCACCTTTCTTTAGCCAAGTCTGGCTTTTATAGTCCACACATTGCCACTGCTTCAATAATATGTACTTTTATGCTTAGCGTTATACACTCAACAGATTCCTAACCTTCTGGATAGTTTCTAGACATGGAATTCAATCATTTATTCATTGCCAGATCTCAGAAACTATTTTTTAAACTCACCATATTACCCGATAAAAATAACATGTGTTGAATGGTTAAGAGATTAGTGTATTTATCTATCCATCTATATACCTCATTGTAAGAAAATAAATGCACTAATTCTTTTAATTTAAGGTAAATAGTCAATCTTCACCTTGCAACATTTGTCACTAAAATGTAATTGAGACATGGGGCATGGGGACGACACACTGTCTATTAAGACTGCATTTCTCCAACATATTATTTTTAAATTTTTTGCAAGTGCTTTGCATAGCTGTCATATTGAATAGGGTACAACAGGAAAACATTCATATTTGCTGTAGCATACAAACAGAGAACTAGTATATGTTATAGTCGCTATGCTGCAGGAAAATGATAGACAGAAGTAGAACATCAGAACAGAAATTAGCTGAATTTCAAAAAATAGGAATTTCCTGCCAGTGCTAGGAAAAGTAGAGAGGATGGAGACAAGTTGCACAATAAGTACAAAGTTACAGACTGTAGGAATAAGTTCTGGCATTCCTCTGGACAGTAGGGTAACTATAGTTAATAATAATGTATTGTGTATTTCAAAATAGCTAGAGGAGAAGATTTTGAATGTTCTTCCCACAAAGAAATGATAAATCTTTAAGTGATGAGTATGGTACTCAAATTTTATCATCACATTGTATCCATGTATCAAAACACACTATTCCATAAATATACACAATTATTACATGCCAATTAAAATAAAAACAGGAGGTAATAATCATAACATGTTCTAATAGCTATTTTATTTTAATTACATTAAACATAGTCATTGTAGAACACTGAAAAATGCAGATAAGGACAGAGAAAATAAAGATCAGAAGCATAGTGGCAGTGAACCAGACTCTCAGTCAGAAAACCCCTGAATATGGTTCCCTCTGGAAGAAGGCATCCTGGGAAATCTGAGGAGTCATCAATGGAGGAGCAGCTTATAAGAGCCTATGACTTTGATAAAGAAGATGGAAAAGATCTGCCTGGTGCATAAGAGGATGTTTCTGAAGGAAAGAATTTAATAATTGATAAGCATAGGAAGAAAAGGCTTTCTGTAGGAACACTTAAAGATATGGGAGTTGAAGTAAAGAATATGTTAACATTAACAAAGGTCTTCTCAATGAGAGAAAATGACTAGACATACATTCCACATATTCTCTCAATGCCAATAACTAGAAAATCAAATGTGTTTGGAAAACATAAGAACAAAGGCAGAAGCTTAACCAAGAATCTTCTCAGCAGCATGCGACTGTTTCAGTAATGGGAAGTAGAGTTGTAGAAAGCTGAGGAACAGGAAGAGAAACTAGCTAACAGATTTGGATAGCAACAAGACGTTTCTCAGCAATCTAGAATTGTTCAGACCCAGAGGCTGAAAACAATTAGACAGTTATATGAGCTTTTCATAGAGTTTGAAAGACTTAGAGAAGACTCATGATAATCTATTTACTGAGGCTCAAAGTAAAAAGCAAATGGCAATCATATGTATGATGGAAACTCAGCAGCAAAAGAGGCAAGTGCTCAAAAGTCTCTCCAATCCCTGTCATTCTGACAATTCTTTGAAGAATGAATTGTACCTAAGTAACATGATCCAATTATAACATTAGCTAAGAGGCATGTCATGGGAGAAGGACCTGGTAATCCACTCCCAAGGCAATCCCGAAACGGTCAGCCATTGAAAACCCTATGAGGGTCGCTATGAGTCGGACACTGACTCGACGGCACCTAACAACAACTAAAGAGGCATGTCAGGCTGGGATTTAGTTCAGTTGGTAGAGTGCTGCTCTGCAGTCTCTGAGGTCCCGAGTTTGATTCCCAGCACCACAAAAATGGGAGAAGGACCTGGCAATCCAGTCCCAAGGCAATCCCAGAATAGCCATTGAAAACCCTATGAGGGTCGCTATGAGTTGGACACAACTCAATAGCACCTAACAAGAGGTTAGGTTAGTATCAACAAAACAAACAACAACAAATGCTGGCGAGGTTGCGGGGAAAAGGGAACACTG
>VMDO01006694.1:57933-97810 GCA_007922755.1 Pedetes capensis
AGATCTACCATATGACCCAGCTATAACACTATTGGGAATTTACCCAAAGGGAGATGGGTCATCATACCACAGAGACACCTGCATCTCCATGTTCAATGCAGCACTTTTCACAATAGCAAGGATATGGAATCAACCAAAGTGCCCTTCAACAGAAGAATGGATAAAAAAAACTATGGTATATATACACAATGGAATACTATTCAGCAATCAAGAAAAATGAAATAAGGTCATTCGCAGCAAAATGGATGGAATTAGAGAAAATTATTTTAAGTGAACAAACACAAGCTCAGAAAGAGAAACAACACATGTTCTCACTCATATGAGGGAGCTGACTCAAAATTATAAGAAGGAAAAATCCTACTCAAAGGTCGGATCATAATAAAAGTGGGGGAGGGAAGATAAGAATGATGTCAATATAAATGGACTAGAAATCACATGTAATTGTTCTAACAAGATAAAAACAAAGACCACTACAGGAAAAGTTTCTATCTTAAACAGAACTGGAACCCAAGGACATATAGAAAAATACTATATAGTAAAAGATAGAGAAGACTTGGATGGGAAACTTAGATGGGAAGGGTGGGAGGGGGGAAGCATAGGGGAGGGTAAGGGGTAACCTATATGAATAATGTTTATCAAATTGCATATATGAAAATTGTCACAATGAAAAGCATGTCAAAATGAATCACATTATGATGTACATTAAAAATTTCTAATAAAAAAAGAGGCTTGTCAGTCTTTAGAGTAGTGTAAAAATTCTAGTTTAAGTGATAACATCTTTTAATCATTAATTTTAGTTCAGGACTCCACTTCCTGTTAACTTCCAAATAAAATGTAAATAGTTGTGTGAGGAGCAGCTATTCCTAAATTACATACACCAAGCTTCTAGTTCTTTAGTTGTAATCATGAATTTTTCTAATAGTATCAATTAACTTTTATCAGTGAAGATGATTCAAGTTTAAAAGCACTGAGTGTGAGTGAAGATCACTCACAATTCTGTCACTAGAAAGAAGGAAAAAAGAAAAATTAAGGGATAAGAAGAAAGGAAAGGGAAAAAAAGAAAGGGAAATGAAAGGAAGTAGTTAATTCTCATTCTTATAAACCAAAAGTTCTAAACCTACTGCGAGTACTAAAAACTTGGTAATGGGAAAATAATTAACAATTGTTGTAAGCTCTGTTTCTCTGATTCCTGCTTGCTTATCTAATCTGCCACCTACAGAATGATTGCCCTAGGACTTTGTCATAGTTTTGTGACCCCATCTGTTCTCCCTCCAAATGAAATTACCTTGTATTTTTGTTTTTCCAAACTCCAAGATTATTTACCATTCTTCCATGAGGACATTGGTAGGTCAGCCCAGGTACAGTATGTGGTATGAAATTTGTCTTCAGTGATTGCAACCTAGTCTTGCTAAAGAAAGTCCACAATTCCTAACATCCTAATGTCTTTGGTGGTCTTATACAAGAACAGGAGTTTATTTCATGGCAGGCTTTGGCAAATACAGAATTATTGGGGCAGGAAAGTAAGCCTATTGGACCTACATAAAAAAGTCAAGAAGTTCCCAGGAGCAGGCCAAATGAGGATGCCTAACAGGCAGTTGGCATCCCAGATGTTTAGTGGAAAAAAGCAGATAGAAGCTTAGAGAGACAGAGAAATGGACAGACAGTGGTAGAAGGACACAACGACCCAGTCCCAGGGCTGGAGGTCCGATATCTTCTGAATAGGGCACAGCGCTCAGAAAGAAGATTCCAATTCAAGAAGAAATGGGTTACTGGGAAGATGATCAAGGCAAGGACTGCCTTAGTAGAGTAAAGTCAGGTACTGTCAATGGAAGGAGCTGGCTTCATCGCACAATCAAGCTGAGAGTTAGCTATCCAAATGAGAGATGGAAACCAGAAGGGCCAACACCAGAGTCTTCACATTAACCATGCCCACCAGAGGCCCTGGTGTACTGTTGTTGTTGTTAGGTGCCGTCGAGTAGTGTCCAACTCATAGTGACCCTCATAGGGTTTTCAATGGCTGATTGTTTCGGGATTGCCTTGGGAGTGGATTGCCACATCCTTCTCCCATTTTTGTGGTGCTGGGAATCGAACTTGGGACCTCAGAGACTTCAGAGCAGCACTCTACTGACTGAACTAAATCCCAGCCCCCTTGTGTACTAATGTTTATTAAATTGAATTTTCACTCCCAGGTTTTTGCCAGAAACTAAGGATCAATGATTAAACTATGGGGACAGAGAAATGCACCCATTGGTAAACCAAGGGGGGATAATCCATAGCACCAGGCCAGCTCTCACTCCTCTTGGCTGTTGTAGATGAGCAAACCATCACTTGAGAGTAATCTTAATCAGGGAGTTTTCAAGAAGCCACAGATCATCCCCAGATGGTACTCCATGTAGTTACCCCCAATAGATTGGCATCAGCCCCATGTTAAACCTATAGGCCCACATAGCACCTGCTTACCTAAAAAGTGCCACCAGATAATTGCACACCAGGACTTAAAGGCGCTTTGCTCAAAGGTTCTTCCCTTCTTTCCCCTTATTGATGAGTGATGTCACACTAGCTATGAATCTTGCTCTAAATATGAGTGTAGCTTGCTAATTAGTTTTGCCTAATTTTGGACTCACACTTTTAGGAAAATATCCTTTTTGTTCTTTACCTTGTCTACCAGGCCTGTGACAAAGCTCACAATATCTCCCTCTTCAAGTGGATAGTTATTAGCTGAATTGTGTCACTCCAAAAACATATATTGAAGTCCCCTATCTTAGAGAAAGTGGCCTTATTTGGAAATAAGGTCTTTACAGAGATCATGGTTTGAGTTCTACTTCTGCCAGGTCTAGATCCACTCATGATGGGTAGACAGAGTCCCCACATGAGGAAGAGTATCTTTAATAAAGGCATTGGAAGGAAAATCCACTGAAAGGGGAGGAGTACTCCTAGCCTCGGAGGGAAAGTCTGCTGAGAGGGGAAGAGTACCTCCAAAAGGTCTCTCCATGGAGAGGGACTCAGAACCTCATCTTTTCTTTTTCTTAAATTTTAATTGGTCACTATTGTAGATTTCTGGAAATATTAATGAAAAATAATCTTCTGGCTCTGTGTGCAATGCTAATTCAGATTGGGAGTTGACAAGCCTCAGGCTTTCTTGAACGGAAATCCCTGAATGACTTCCAACAGTGTAAACTCCTTAAACAAAAGCCTTTGTACCCACAGCTCTACAATAAGCAAAAGCACCCATTCTTCAGAACAACAGACTCAATGGGATGACACATAGGTGGCAGTTAACCACCCTCAATTCCTGCATAAAGTTAAGAATAGTCAATTGTTACAGGAAATGTAGATGCTTAGGTTGTCTTGGTTTATTTCTTTGAAATAATCACAATTTGTCTCTGAGTTCCTCTTCCACTTTGATTACCACCTGACACTCATGTGACAATTGATCAGGTGATTCCACCAATGCAACCACCTTCCTTGTCCTTTTCCTGACCTTTCATAAGATTTAATGAATTGTAATTCTGTATAAAAACGTTACCTGGAAATAAAGGGAACAAGATCACACTGCCTCCGAGCTGCTGTGTCTGTTACCCATCACCAACTCCTCATCTGCCTTTGCCTTCGGGAAACCCTGGATTCTATCTAGGCTGCAGCTGGTCTGTGGCATACTTCTATCACTTCCTGACTTGGTCACACTGCCTAACTTCTTTGTGAGATGACATTTAAAATAATTATGACTATTGTTGTTGTTGTTAGATGCTATTGAGTCAAGTGACTCATAGCAACCCTATGTATAACACTGTGTCATGCCTGGCCCTACTGTCAGTGCCTCTCTGCTATTCATAGGGTTTGCAATGGCAGACTGTTTTGGGAGTGGGTTGCCAGGTCCTTCTTCCTAGTCTACATAACCTGGTGTTCCCAGGTGATCTCTCATCCAAGAACTAACCAGGCCCACCTTGCTTAGCTTCTGAGATCTGGCAGGATCAGATGCTAGGGTGCTATGACTGTACACATCATGAAGAAATAATCATGAATAAATAAGATAATATACAAAAATAGTAAAGTTCAACTTAAATAACTTATTAGCTACATTTCAAAGTTTTTCTGAAATTCAAAACTTTCCACAGAAATTTTACTGAACCATGAAGGTCTACATTTATCTCACATATACCTAATTTTATGTAAAGAAATCTATTTACTGGAGTGATTAAGTTTTCTTATCTCCACCTACTTTCTCACATTTTTCTCTGTTTTTTTCCTTGTGGCCATGCAGCATTATATCAAGGAAATGTTACCTATAATCCCTTTGTAATTATACCACACATGAACAAGAGTAGACATTCAGACACTCATGGAATAGAAAAATAAATATATTTATGTGAAATTCTACATTTCGACTTACAATGAAGCAGAAATGCCAAAAATTCGAATAGAGAAAGAAAACATTGAGATAAAGGAGGAACTATAGTATTTTTCATAGATGGTCTTGATGTTCCATCCACTCTGTGTTGAAGTAAGATATGGTGGAAAGACTTGAATAAACAGATCTAAAACTACTGGTGTTTTCTCTCAGAGTGATTTTCAGAACATTAAAACAGGAGACATAAATGTTATTTGTGGTACAATGATAAAAGAGCACATGTTGACTGGGAGGAAGTAAATGAAATATAGTCTGAGTACTAGGCATTCTAATTAATTTTGCAATTAAAATGGGAAGTTTATGGGAAAGGAAGCTGTTTGAAACGTATCCAGGATTATCTAAAAGCTTCCTCTAGATGTTAATTGATGCTTTCCAGAGCATTCAGCAGCCAGGATTATAAGGATTTCCACCTTGGGGCTCTGAACCTCAGCACAAGTGGAATAATGCTTCTTGTGTTTTAAGATTGCTTATTCTCTGTTAGAATTTCTTACACGGTAGCCTGGGAGAACTGTGGACTGCCTGGAGTGGGTGATGGCAGGAACATCACTTCCTAGCTCACTTTCTCCTCAGATTTCTAGAACATTAGCCATTACCTTCTGTTACTTTAAAGTGATCAACCATCTGAGGATAGCTTTAATGAGCTCACAACCTAAAATATTCAACATTTTTGTGCTCCACTAGCATTTACAACTGCCAGACCTCCAGAGGCATCTCACTATTGGGAGAAATAACCCAAAGAGGAATAATATTATTTACTGGGAAAAAAAACTTACTGTTTAGAGAAATGAATGACACCAAGGTAAAATAATATATCAATAAACTCAGCAGCACATTTTTTATCCAGACAAGAAAAGATTGTACAAATTACAAAATCAAAGAATTCTAGTAATCCATATCTAATTACTACTCATTTTCTTTAGCTTCTTTTGCCTTATATAATTTTTTCAATAATTGCTTTAGCCTACTGTGTAAGAATCTCAGTATATTTTAATGTTAAAATATCTACAATGGTTCTTGGCATTATGGGGATCAATACTAACCTTTTTTATCCTCTCTCCTTACCAATAGGTTTTTGCTATTTCCTACTTTTCTGAAATTGCTGAGTCACTAGGTTCTTATTTTCACCTCAAGGAACAAAAATAATAATGTAATTTAATGGCATATTTACCCTATTTTTCTACCAAAATATATAAATATAAAATATGCTTACTTTCTGAAAGTGATTCATTCATTTGCACAGTAAATATTACATATCAAGCACTGTGTCCTGGTCCTGGAAATTTAGTAATGAATAAAATATATGTCCTTGGCCACATGGATCATATATTTTAGTAGGGTAGATAGTAAATGCGTGTGTGTGTGTGTGTGTGTGTGCGCGCGCGCGCGCGCACGTAACCCTAAAAAAGTTAATCAGGTTAAGGACATAGAGAGTGAGGACAATGACTTTTTAGATGGGGTGTTGGGAGTCTCTGAGGTGACATTTAAAGAAAGACCTGACTCTCAGGATGGCCAAGCAGTCTAAGGCACTGCGGTCAAGAAAGATCTGACTGTTAGATGTCCTGTCAGGTCCAACTCATAGTGACCCTCAAAGGGTTTTCAATGGCTGATTGTTTCAGGATTGCTTCAAGGGTAGGTTGCCACATCCTTCTCCTATTTTTGCAGTGCTGGGGATTGATCCTCGGTCTTCAGAGAGTACAACACAGCATTCTACCAACTGAGCTAAGCCCTAGCCTTTACATCCAATCCTGCCTGATCTCAGAAACTAAGCATGTTTGGCCTAACTAATCCTTGGATAGGAGACTTCCTGAGAATACCAGATGCTTCAGGATATGGAGAAGGACCTGGCAATCCACTCCTGAAACAATCCACCATTGAAAACCCTAAGAATAGCAAAGAAGCACTGACAATAGTGCCAGGCATGGCACAGTGCCGGAGCGTGTTTCATTCTGTTGTACATAGGGTCACTATGAGTCAGATCTGACTCAACAGCATCTGACAACAGCAGAAGACCTGACTGAAGTGAGTTAAAAGCCATGCATGTATTGAGAGGATGTCCCCTAAAAGAAAGAGGAGGAAGTGATATCAAAACAAAATGCCTTGACACACATGTTGGAGGTATAGCAGGAAGGCTTGCACAGTTGGAATGTGGTGGGCCAGAGAGAATGGTGTGGAATGAGATCTCAGGGGCACCTCGGGGCTAGAGCCCAGAAAAGACCTTCCAAGTAGAGGGAAACAGTCACTGCTGAGGGCAGGAGACGAAGTGGGAGGCATGATCTCATTGGGACAGGAGCCCTGTGGCTGCTGCGTTGCGAAAACTGGTAGGGGACAATGATGCTCACTGCCCCAATGTGGTGATGGAAGATGGCATCTCAGATCACGTGAGTTTGGTGGACAGTGGTTCCATCTTGATACATCAGGAAAGAGGAGTCAAAAGTGTTGGTGATGGATTAGCATGGAATATGAAAAGAACCAAAAATGGAACTCCAAGGGTTTGGGTCTAAGCAACAGGGTGAATGATGAAATCCTTTCCTTCATTTTTCTCCTTCTAACTTTTCACTCTGCCTTCAAGCAATGGAATACTCCAGCCTGTCCAATAGTCTTGGAGTTCCTCTGAACCATAAAATTCAGAATATAAAAATTCCTTCTAATGTGCCATTCTCACCTCAACCATTCCCTCTGCATGGCTCAAATCTCATTACTCTTCTTTATTACTGTTCCTGAAAGTCTGCAATCTATCTGTAAATTCGTATGGGTCGACTTGTTTTGCTGATGCATTTATTTAAAATACAAACATATTTATGAGATTTGGCATGCCATTAATCGTACATATTCTTTGTGTTTTCATTTAATCATGTTATTCTCCTCCTAATACCAATTTATAAGACGATGTTGAGGGGACAGTGATCCCCAGCTGATAGACCAAAAGAAATCCTTGGGAACAGATGGTACTTAATAAACATTTTGATAAACAGTTTGAAGTGGCAAAATGAAATGCAAGGCTTTGAAAAGCTAAAGAGCTGCAGGACACCACTGAACTTCTAAAAGGGTTAGGACAGGCACAGGGATGTCAGAAAACAAACGTGCAATGAAAATGCTCTCCAGTTTTACCAAGAGCATGTGCTACTCTACACCAAAGCAGAAAAAAAAAATCCTTCATAGCAGCAAATATTAGTGTAATTTCAGTACATTTCATAAATGGTTATTATTATATTGATTAAAGCTCTTTGATTTATTATACATACTTAAGTGAAAAGGCCTTTATGTTATAAAGTCAGCATGTACTGAAAATTTATAGAGATACAATAAAAAGAACACAAGACACTGTAGTTATAGCGACAATACTTCCCAAATCAAATGTGGATAAACTAGCCAGGCACAGGTGGCCCACCCCTGTAATCCCAGCCACTCGGGAGGCAGAGGCAGGAGGATCGTAATTTCGAGACCAGAGGCAGTCTGTGTAATTTAGCGAGACACTGTCTCAAAAAAGTAAAAAAATAAAATAAAATAAAATGGGCTGATGGTGCAGCTCAGTGGTCCAACACTTGCAAAGCATGCAGGTGCAAGGCCCTGGGTTCGATCCCCAGTACCACCAAAAAAAAAAAAGTGGGTAAACTTATAATAGGTTCATAATTAAAAGAATAAGAGAAAAATTTTAAATAACTGCCCATGAAAATCCAACCCTTCTTACTGCCAACATAAGATTTACAACACAGTAACAATTTGTTACTCATTTGCAAGTGATGAATGTCACTTTCCCCAAAAGTTATTTCTCAGCAAATCAGATATTTCATGATTTTTTGTTCTTAGCTGCCACCAAGTCGGTGTCCAACTCATAGCAACCCTATGTATAACAGGCAAAACAGTGTTGTCAGTGATTCTCTGCTATTCATAGGGTTTTCAATGGCTGATTAGTTTTCGGGAGTGGGTTGCTGGGTCCTTCTCCCAAGCCCACAGTACCTAGTGTTTCCAGGAGGTCTCCCATCCAAATACAACCAGGCCCCACCCTGCTCAGCTTCTGAGATCTGATGCCACAGTGGTACAACTCAACGGGTTTTATGAGTACACCAACCTAAATCCATCCACCATCAAAAGCACATTTCTTTGATTCTATTACTAAGCTGAACTTTTCCTTTCACTGAGTTTCTTCTCTGACCTAATAATAATAAATACTCTCCTATCTGCTCAGCTGGGAGTGTGTGTCCTTGTGTTTTTGACCCCATCCCATTTACTCACACTCACTGCCCCTTCTCCTTCACTGGAGTATATTTTAGTGTTAAATTAGCAATTGCTCTCTTCCATCAAATTTAGCCATTACTGAGCATCTCTTGTAATGAAGAGTTGGGAACAAAACAAAACTGGAAAGACATATGACTTGGTCACAGGATGGAACTTTAACTTGTTCAGTAATTAAAAGTAAAGCAATTAGGAAGACAGAGAGAGATGCTGTCTAATTGGCTTAGTTTTCACTTTCCTGCATCCAGTACCTACCTAACTCCCACTGAACCCCTATGTCCGCTGCCTCCACCAACACAGACACACAAAGCTTACCCTGTTGGGCTCTAAGAATTCTGATTCTTCTAGCTTCCTTCTCTCCTGCCTCCATCCCCTAAAGGAGTGACATATTAGGGCATTATTACTGAGAATGTGACAGATTAATCCCTCAACTATGACAAGAGAGTACGATTGGGCACAATAAAAAAATTTACGTATGTTGTGGTGGTTTTAAAATATGTCTACAAATTTATTGATGATCCGCTCCTAAACAGAGCCTAATTTCCTTTTTGAATGGAAGATGAATTATTGACCTGTATCCAGTGAAGCCTACAGTCATACCACTGTGGTGTCTGATCTGGTCAGACTTTGGAAGCTAAGAAGGGCTGGGCCTGGTTAGTACTTGGATGGGAGACCACCTAGGAACACCAGGTGCTGTAGGCTTGGGAGAAGGACCGAGCAACCCACTGCCAAAAACCAATCAGCCATTGAAAACCCTATGAATAGCAGAAAAGCACTGACAATAGTGTTTCGTTGTTCTACATAGGGTCACTATGAGTCAGACAAAGACTCCACTGCACCTAACAACAACATCCAATGAAAAGCATGTAATCAAACTGATAATTTGTGACTTTCAAAGTAAAATAGCAGATGACATTGTGGCTTCCACCTCATCCTTCTCAATTATTCACATATTATCATATTAATATAGTTGCTTCCAATAAATCATTTAACCCATCCATGGAAATATCCTAATGAGTTGCTTCATTAGGGAGTATTAACTTGATGTAGAAGTCTACTATAACTCGACCAATATCAAAAATCCTATTGTAATACCATGTCTTTGTTGTTGTTAGGTGCGGTGGAGTCAGCATCTGACTCGTAGAGACCCTACATACAACAGGGGAAACACTATTGTCAGTGCTTCTCTGCTATTCGTAGGGTTTTCAATGGCAGATTGATTTTGGGGAGTGGATTGCCAGGTCCTTCTCCCAAGCCTACAGCACCTGGTGTTCCTGGGCGGTCTCCCATCCAAGTACTAACCAGGCCTGACCCTGCTTAGCTTCCCAGATCTGACGAAATGGGATGCCACAGTGGTACAGCTGTACGCCACCATGTCTTTGTTGTTGTTGTTGTTAGGTGCCGTCAAGTCGGTATCCGACTCATAGCGACCCTCATAGGGTTTTCAATGGCTGAGTGCTTCGGGATTGCCTTGGGAGTGGATGGCCAGGTCCTTCTCCCATTTTTGCGGTGCTGGGAATTGAACTCGGGGCCTCAGAGACTGCAGCGCAGCGCTCTACCCACTGAGCTAAATCCCAGCCCACCATGTCTTTAGTTTTCGTTTTCCTAAAATTTTACTTTTACATCTATTGTTTTTTTTTTGAGTTTTCATGAAAAATATAACAACATGCTCTTTCTGTGAGAAATGTTCACTTCATCCAGGATGTCACACTTTTAAACACTGACCACTATTTGCATATTTCAGGATATAATTAATACATTGCTGTTGTACCCTTATAAATTTTTTATAAGGTTGACATTTTCTAAACAATCAACTATGAGCAAAATCAATTTTTTCTCACATTATTTCAACAATGTATTCTTACTTCTTAGAAACAAAGAGGTAAACAAGTTGACCTTTATGCTTTAAATAAATTTTTTGTCCCACATAATCTTTCTAATATCTCTGATGTCAATTCCACCTTCCTGTAACACTTTCTATGATTTTTTTCAAATTCTAGTAAATACTACATTCCCTATTTTAGCCAAGCTAAAACCTACCCAACAAAAATAAAAATAGCGTTTTCTGAGCCTGCCTAAGTGCCACGCATTGTACTACGCGCTTTACACGGTGTCATTCAACTTCATAGCAATTCTGTGAGATACACGCTATTCTCAATGTCCCCATCTACACACTCAATTGTTTTAAGAAGCAGGGGTTCCAGGCCCCTCTTCTGTAGAACCAGGACTAAAACCCAGACAATGAACCCCAGGGTCCCACCTTCTAATCACTCCAATGCATGAGGTGGTCTTGTCTTCCATATAGATTTCAGTGTGTCTTGGGGGTTTTATTTTTGTTTTGTTGGTTTTATCTTTTTGTTATTAGACAGCTTCTCACTCTACAGCACAAATTGGCCTTTGATCTCACAACCCTCCTGCCTCTGCCTTCTGCATGCTGGGATTACAGCCATGTCCCATCACGCCCACCCAAAATCCATGTTAAAGCCCCAACCTCTGTTGGGACAGTATTTAGAGATAGGGTCAAGAGGGAGATAATAAGGTTAAATGAAGTCATTGAGGTAGGGTCCTAATCCAATTCAGAAGAGGAGGAGACACTAGTGCTCTGTCCTTCTCCACCACATGGGGGCACTGTGAGAAGGCAGCTGTCTACAGGCCAAGAAGAGAGGCTTCCCCAGAAACCAACCCTACAGGCACCTTAATCTTGGACTTATAGCTTATATAACTGAGAATAGGAGTTTCTGATGATTAAGCCACCTAGCCTGTGATATTTTGTTACAGCAGCTGAACTGAGTCGGTCAAGTGGCTTAAACTAATAATGCAGTGTTTCCTCTCTCTGCACCCTTCAGACACTCTACAATGAACCTTCAGCAGTTAACTATGCTCTGATTCTTTATGCAGTCCCTGCCTAATACAAACTTGACTATAATTAATTGCCTATGCAATGAACTCAGGCTTTCATATTCTCCACTGCATTAAAATTTACCACTCTTACACTATCGTGAGTTTCAACACTGTAACAATTACCCAGCACATATTAGTGCTATTAATCATGTCATCCATATAATTAAAATTAAAATATTATCAAACCCAGCCTTCCCTCTTAGCTATAGAAAACAAATACGATGTCAAGCTTTACAGCACTGGACCAATAATGTCCTTAATGCTTGTTTGATCTTGGAATTATTTGCTCATACCTCAAAAAGACCATCCAAATATAAGATCCTTGTTTTCAAGAGTTCTGACCATTCATACGAGTTAATTTCTCTCCTACTGAATCTTCATTTCCCTTATCTCTCTTTCTCACCAGGTGATGGCAAGTATCCTATAACTTAGACCACTCTGTAGTCTCTAATAATCAAAATATCTACCGACTCTATCTCGCCTTATGCCAAGACAGCATCGTCTGTACAACAAATGGTTATTGTCCATGAGTTCTGGAGTCAGATGACCTGAATTTTTGTCATTTCTCCATCTTGTAATTCAGCAAGTGGAGGCTGGTCAAGTTATTTAAAGGGAGGGTACCTTGGTTTTCCCATTTGCTTAATATGGGAATAATTACTCCTTTATTATGAATAATAAATGAGACTGAAAGCACTTAGCCAAGTGTATGGAACATCATTAATATTCAATAAATCATTATTAGTTGCTGGTTAATTGGATTAATCTGTTTTGTTCTTTCTAAATGGGTGCCAGTGGATCTCATTTTGTGACTGTAGATGGCCTAATTTAAGAGAGGAACTAGCTGGAGTGATCTAAACTAAATGAATTACAGAGGTCGAGAATTGCAAGAGTTGGAAAAGCCTGAAAGTAGGATAAACGATTAGAAGCAGGCTTTTTTCTTTCTGTTTAAATTACAGCAAAAGGCAACATCTAATTCACCCAAACAGAAGTTGCATTAAAAAAAAAAAAAAAAAAAACACTGGAGCATCAGAAACAGATTTGTAAGGAGAAATGCAACAACTCTCATTTCAGACACAATGAGGTGTTGTGTTCTGTTTTTTAATTTCCATGAAACTTCCAAATGGTAATGTCTAGTAGGAAACTGTCAGGAGAGAGATCTGGGGAGGTGATTTAACTCTGAAACCACTAGCACTGAGGGAGGGAAGGAGCAGGCCTCAGGGAAAGCGCAGGCCTACAAGGGAAGAAGGTGGGTGCAGAATCCCAAAGCCCACCACTAAATGAGAGAAATGAAGATGCCCAGAAAGAGCAAGGAGAGCTTCTAAGGAATGAGACAGCGAAGAGAAGCCAGGAAGACCAAGGGAAGCAGAGTGTGTGCCATGACAAAGGGAACGGTCGCTTGTGTAAATGTTGCCAAGAGCCCAAGTAATGGAACTATGGAAGAGTATCTACTACAGTTTGCAACCAGAAAGTAAGTAGGAGCTTTGATGGAAGTTTCAGGAAAGGGCTGATAGAAGCCTCCTCTCTCTGCTAGAGTCTCCCATCTTCCCCAATTTTCCTGAAGCAAAAAATCCATACTGCATCATCTAGCACTATCTCATGGTGACAACTTTAATATTCACAGCATAAAATCATACTTCTGCAAGTATTCATCTGGTCCTAAGTGGACATGACATCCTTTATCAGAGGAAACCCTCAATGTGTTCCATAGCCTGTACAAATGATAATAATAAGTGTTCTTGCTAATGGAGGAATTGATCACATTCCCACTGAGAACATTAAATTGGGAGTGGACAGTGGAGAGATCCACGAACCACCCTCTGTGATGCCACTGTCATTCTCTGCCTGGTGTGAGTCATGGCGGCATCCTGTTATCTCAGAGCCAACCCCTTCGACAGTCAGGACAGAGGTGAAAGCTCTAGGGCTCCCTTCCCCGCTGGCGCTTAGACTCTGAGCTCAGCGTGCCTGCTGTGGGCCGTGCAGTTTACCCTGGAAGTGAGGTTTGCCTGATTCTTCAATAGGAATGTGGTTGTGGTAGTCTTTTTATGACAGTGACAAAATACCTGAGGAAGACAATGTAAGGAGGAGGGTTTATTCTGGCTCACAGTTTTGGAGGTGTCAGCACCTGACCCCTGGCTCTGTGGCTTCTGTGCCCACAGTGAAGCAGAATGCCATGGTAGGGAGCACGTGGTGACTGACGCAAAGCACCTCACCTGGTGGCAGGCATGAAACAGCGAGATCGTGTCTGTGCTTCCTTCTGCACTTTTTATCCATCTGCCCGCCAGCCTATTGGATGGCTCCATTCACTTTCAGGGAAGACCCTTCTACCCTTAGTTAACCCTGTTTGGAAACACCCTCACGGACACACCTAGAAGTGCACCTTACTAATCTCCCAGGTGTCTCTCACTCCCATCGAGTTGACCATAAGGATTAACCATCAGAGTGGCTTTAATATTCAAGTAGTTTTTGGTATTGATAGGTACACAGTAGGGTCCCCCAGAGAGTTGATGTGGTCACATCTTCCTTTAAATCTGCATTTCCCTCAAAGTAACAACAGATCCTGGATTCATTTGGAATCATCCTTATCTGTTGGATCAGAAGTGGCAGCAGAGAAAGAAAGAATAGAGCTTGCCCAGAACTCCCTTAAAATGATTTTGCTTCGAAGAACTATTTGGAGAGGTGATGAGACCCTAACAGAAAGCTTCTTTGGCAGTCTAAAAGGGGATTCTAAGAGGCCACACTCTGCCAGGGGAACAGAGGTGGGAGATCCTTAGGGCTGTGTGCTCTGAGAACCCACGAAATGTCCAAAGGAAGTCAGTTTGCACTGCCAGAAAACTCCAGTCAGAAAGAAGTTTTCAGTCCTTTCTCTCCTCCACTCAACCACAGAGAAGTTGGAAGTCTTGGCTGCCTGCATCCGGAAGGGGTGTTAAAACTAAGCAAAGCCAATCACATCCCGTTTTCCACTTCAGGATCCCCACCTGCAGAAAACATGAGCTCCAGGTGGGTTGGCAAGAAGTTTGACGTGGACACACTCATTAGAGAACTCAGACTATTTGGGGGGAGCCAAAGTGATCCTCTAAGCAGCAGGACCTTTCCAGAGTGTTATCCAAGGTCAAAAGAAGGACAACCTCATAGAGTTGGTTTGCAGTTGTTGTTGCTGTTAGGTGCCATCGAGTCAGGTCAGACTCATAGCAACCCTATGCACAACAGATGAAACACTGGCCAACACTGGGCCATACCTGGCACTATTGTCAGTGCTTCTCTGCTTTTCATAATGTTTTCACCGGCTGATTGTTTTTTGGAATTGGGTTGCCAGGTCCTTCTCCTAAACCTACAGCACCCAGTTTTCCCAGGGGGTCTCCCAGTCAAGTACTAACCAGGCCCAACCCTGCTTTGCTTCCAAGATCTGACAGGATCCAACGCTACAGTGGTACAGTTGCAGGCAGGTTTGCAGTAGAAAAAAATAAAATTTCCTTGTTACTTCATCCAGTGGGTCCTGCTACCTATCAATATGCTGTTATAGCCATAGCAAACCTTACAGGAGATTAGAAAATGTTCTTAAGATCCAAGGTAAATATGTCAGCATCAACGTTAATGAGGGACCTGTTATGTATATAATGGGTTCATTAGTAGCAACAAACAAGTCACAATCCACAACAAGTTGCCAAACAACTTATTTACACTTTGAAATCTTCCTCTAATAAATTCATATTGAAAAAAAATTACCTTGCTTATTCACATATATTCACCATTGGAATTTCATTTCATTTCTTCCAAATTTTCAAGCTAAATATTGGGGTTATGCTGTATCCAAATTTATACTTATAGACTGGTAACCTAGCCTAGCAGCTTTCCTCTTATTTCCAAGCTGTATCTTGCCTTTGGGAATTTCTTCCTTTGTCTAGCCCTAAGTCTAGCCCTAAGAGGTTACAGTTTGTTCCAAAGTCACATTAACCTTGGCGCAGGCCTCATGTGATGATTATGAACTTTTCCTTCCATTTCAAAGTCTTAAATTTAAGATTAAGATTTTATAATAGTATTTAAGAACTATGAAGAGAAATATAAAAATTCTGATAGATTTTTGTACCAAGTCTTTCATGTTTTGACTATCATTCAGAAACCTTTAGGTAGAAAGCTATAAAATTCCAGTGTACGTAAGGGGACAGTGAACAAATGTGACATCACTTTAGACTCTTTCTGTTTTCCTTTTTTTTAATCTATGTAGCCCAGGCTGGTCTCAAACTCTTGATCCTTCTCCCTCAGCCTTCCAAGTGCTAGGATTACAGGTGTGTCTCACCATGCCTGTCTACTTCACTGACTTTTGACTAGAGAAAATTCCAGCTAAATCAAGGACCAGAATTTAAAAATTGGAATATTTCCAGTTTTCTCATGTATTCTATTAGGAAAAAAAATCTAACAATTTTTAAAGAGGACAACAGAAAGCAGCATGCCCTTTGTGTGTGGTACTTTGGGCATTAAACCCAGGGCCTCACACATACTAGGCAAACACTACTACTGAGCTGCACTCCTTGCCTCCTCTTTATTTTTTATTTTGAGCCAGGGTCTCACTAAATTGTACAGTCGGCCTCTAGTCTTGAACTTGCAATCCTCCTGCCTCAGCCTCCTGAGAATTATGGGTGTGTTCCAGGTAGCCCAGCTATAGCATATCCTTTGGATATCATATTGTAGCACTGTTTGATAGGTACAGCTGAAGATAATTTAATCATCTATAGAAGTGCAATATTGGTTGATTCATTATCAGCTATTGATCAAAGGCCTAGACTCTGAAGTCTCAAGCTTATCAAGTTATTTTTTGTTTATTATAAACACAAGTGATTTATGTCCATGAGTAAGATAACCCCAAACACTATGTTTATATTGTCTATGGGACATCAACCAGTTTAGTACCTAACTCTGCAATCTCATTTTAGATTTTCTGAAGTCAAAAGTCTAACATCTAGTAGTTCAAATGTTCTTTATCTTCTTTACCAGTATTACCTTACTGATTCTCCTTTTCACAAACTGAATAAAACTTTGTTGGTTTCATTCTCTATCTCTATGTGAGCCATGGGTTTGTTTGTTTGTTTTTAATTTTTCAAAAATTACATTTTTACAATTCTGTTATAACTTTGCTTTCAGAAAAATTCACTAACCTAAAAATGTCTGTCACCAATGTCACGAATTTAGGATAGTCATTCATTCACATCACATATGTGAGAACTTATGTACCACTGAACAAAACAGAAGTACTTTTCCTCATGTAACTTACTGTCCACTATAGAGGGAGAGAAAAACTTTTAAAGCACATAGCATGTTTAAAGAAAGTAGAAATACTATAACATTTGACATTTGCTCCATATGGATCATAAAAGATTAAATAATAAATCTTAAGCACAGATTCAGGAATTGAAAGCCAAATGACATACAAATGGAACTTGGCAGAGAAAAGTGACAGCATTTCAAATGCTGTGAAAGTATCAAACAGAGCCAGGTGGCTTTTACTGTCCATAAAAATCAAATAAATCAAATTTGAAGGGGGAAACTATAATTATTAGGGATCTCATAGCAGAGAGAAATTAACTGCTGAGCAGGTAGCTTAAAAGCTAAATGAGACATTTATTTGCAAAACAAATAATAAACACTAACCTTACTGAGAAAATTAGAAGCTTCATTATTGAAATACTTGAGTTTGTTCTAACAAATCAAAATTGTAAAATACCTCTCGGACATCCAAGCAACCACAAAAAGTCTAAACTTCAATTGTAAAACTTAATTGAAATAAACCAGATACCATTCGTGGAACTTTTGATCTGTTCTTCTACATAAAGAAAATGGAAAGGTGTAAAAAGCCCAAAGCCTACTAGAACAATTACATTACATATTTCAAAACTTATTGAAAATTTTAATATCAATAGTTGAGCTCATTGGAACAAATAAGAATGCTTAAATAAGTCAGAGGGAAAAAACAGTCCAAAACCAGTGCTATGCATATAAGAAAATCTAGTTTAGATTAAAAGTGTCTTTTCCAAGGAATGTGGAAAAAGTATCATATAGCCAATAGCCTATCCAACATAAAAAGCAAGCAAGCTACAACTCTGTCACATATAGCGGCTCCAAATATATTTCAATAAATATTAAAATATATACAACAAGCGGGTAAGGGGGAAGTTATGCATGCAATGTACAATAAAACAAATATATGGGAATGTCACAATGAAATACGTGTCAGAATGAAACACATTAAGTTGTACATTAAAAATTTCCAATAAAAAATATAAAAACATATACAAAAGATAACTTTTTTTCAAGTGCAGTGCTAGAAAATGAGCCCTGCAGGCTGGAAGGCATTCAAAAGACAACTGGCAAAGAGTTTCCTCAAAGTCAAGTCAACCTTAATGATGAGAATAGAGTGAAGCCCCTGGGACCTCCTTTTGCTGATGTGGCATGACTCAAAATGAGAAGAAACACAGTGACTACAACAATGGGCTCAAACCTAAAAACATCGTGTGTTTGGCTCAGTGGTGGGTAGTGTTTCATTCTGTTGTACACAGAGTTTCTAGGAGTTGGACCCAACTCAATGGCACTAGCAGCAATAGGAGTGCAGTGAAAAAGAAACTGGCAGAGTATAAGTGTAACACCAACACAGCAATGGAACAGAAATTAGTTCTTTTTCCTGATGATCTTGAGAATGACATTAGAACTTTCTTTCCTGAATATACCCATCAACTCTTTGGGGATGATGAAGATGCTTTTGGTTACAAGGGTCTGAAAATCCTGTTATCTTATATTGTTGGTAGCCTATCAACAAGGTTTTATGTTGAATATGCATCTAAATATGTGGAGGGAGATGATATTGAGAAAAATCAGAGAAATCCTTCTGCATTGGTTTTGCACACACACAAATGATTTTCTTTCTTAGCTGGAAAAGGAAGTTGATTACAACCCATTAGGAACTTTTCTCCATACATACTCAATTCTCAGTCCCACAATAGGAGAAAACTTTACTTTTCAGGTATACAAGGCTGACGTGTAGAGGCTTTTGAAAATACCATGAAAGACTTCAGACCTTGTGGATGTGGCTTATTGAATCTGCTAGCTTTATTGACGTGAATGGTGAACAAAGGCACTACTTTCTAGTATTTGAGAAGCATCACAAGGATGGAGCTATGCTCTTTGTGTGACCACAGGCTGCATGACAGTCTGTTATCACTATGTGAACCCAGACAAAACCCAGCCACGTGTAAGTCAGAAGCTGATATTGACTCCATTTCAAGGTCAACGCTAGGGTGCTCAGCTTCTTGAAACAATTCATAGACGTGGTTATTTCTTCTCCTGTAGTTCTTGATATCACAGGGGAAGATCCATCCAAAAGCTATATGAAATTAAGAGATTGTGCTTGTGAATCTTTGTCAAGATTTGCCGTTTTTCCTAGGAAAAGCTCATGCAAGGGTTCAATGAAGATATGGTGATGCAAGCACAACAGAAATCCAAAATAAACAAGCAACATGCTGGGCAGGTTTATGAAATTCTTCAACCTCTAGGAACCGACATGAGTGATTCTCAACAAGAAGCTACAGACAACTATTAAAAGACAACAATTCAGCCCTTACAAGAAAAAGCAGAGAGACCTTACTAAGATGAGAAAATGTCTCAGACCAGAAGAACTGACAAACCAGGTGAATCAGACAGAATTAAGCATGCAACATGACCAGCTGGGAGAAAGCTTTCGGGAACTAGTAGAAACTGAACGATGTGTCACTGAATGCCTCACCCAAGAGAGAAGATTGTATTACTCTGTATAAGAAGCTTGCAAATTTATGTACATTGGCTGTGAAAAGCCTGATGACGACTTTAATTTTCAAATCTTGTAGCCTTTTACTTATAGTAAAAGTTACTATATTTAGTTGAATATTTTCTTTTGGACAGAGTGTGTATTTTAAGATGTCTGGAGTTTATGAGCATATACTGTATTAAAGGGGCTGGAGTTTAGCTCAGTTGGTAGAGTGCTGCTCTGCACTCTCTGAGGACCTGGGTTCGATCCTCAGTACCACAAAAACTACAGAAAGATGTGGCAATCCATTCCCAAAGCAATCAGCCATTGAAAACTCTAGGAAGGTTGCTATGAGTCAGGCCCGACTCAACAGTACCTAACAACAACAATTGCATTTTTAAAAAGATACAGCTTCTGAAAAATCACTACTTGTTTTTGTCTTACACAGTATAATAAATGCTTGGTTGAAATTTAAAAAAAAAAAAAAAAAAAAAAAAAAAGGAATTGTGGGCCCAGTGGTGAAGCACTTGGCTAGCATGCATGAGCCTGTGGGGTTCAATTCCTAGCACTGAACCACACCCACACAAAAAGGACTTGCATATTTATTGATGACTTTATGAAAACAAAAATATGCTTATTTATATCTTTGCCTCCTTAGGATACTTTGCCAAACATCACAATAGATTTAAACAGCATTTATACATTGATGCTTGTGAGAAGTGAGCCATGAATGGTTTTATCAGCCATAAAGATAAAATACCTTAATATAATTATGGGGCTTGAATTATGGGGCTTTGAAAGAAAGAACAGATCCCTGTGCTGTGGACTCCTCAGAGTGTTTAGATCTTATACCCGACTTCAAGAACCATGTTGGTAAACCTGATAATAGCCCAAATGAAAAGTAACACAAAAATTTTTTCTTGTGTGTGGTACTTGGAGGTTGAACCCAGGGCCTCACATATACTTTGCAAGTCTTCTCCCACTGGACTACACCTTCAGCCTGTTTTTTACTTTTTATTTTTATCTTGAGACCTGAGTTACATAGGCTGCCTCTGGTCTCAAAATTGTGATTCTCTGGCCCCAGTCTCCTGAGTCACTGAGAATAAAGGCACGTGCCACCATGCCTGGCTCAGAAATTTCATATCTATATCTATCTATCTATCTATCTATCTATCTATCTATATATATATATATATATATATATATATAAATCTGGAGAAACTGTAGATGTTTAGCTTTTTAAAAAGACTCTTATTCTCTCAATAAAGAGATGGACAGCCATATATATGTATATGTGTGTATGTGTGTGAGTATATTATATATATATATATATATAGAGAGAGAGAGAGAGAGAGAGAGAGAGAGAGAGAGAGAGAGAGAGCGCAGCTGTAGCCCTGTGGCATCCGATCCCGCCAGATCTCGGAAGCTAAGCAGGGTGGTGCCTGGTTAGTACCTGGATGGGAGACCGCCTGGGAACACCAGAAGCTGTAGGCTGGGAGAAGGACCTGGCAACCCCCTCCCAATCAATTTGCCATTGAAAACCCTATGAATAGCAGAGAAGCACTGACAATAGTGTTTCCCCTGTTGTACAGAGGGTCACTATGAGTCGGATACCGACTCGACAGCACCTAACAACAACAACTAACATATATATATATATATATATATATATATATATATATATATATGCATGCTGAGATAATGGATTCCTTAAATATTTTAAGGGCTACCTTTTGGGAAAATGGAACCAAACTTAGTCCTGTTAAATGCAAGAGAACAGACTGAAATCTATGAGTAAAGAATATATTTCATAAAAATATAAAAGTCTTCAATCAACGTTGTTGTTGTTGTTAGGTGCCGTCGAGTCGGTATCCGACTCATACCGACCCTCTGTACAACAGGGGAAACACTATTGTCAGTGCTTCTCTGCTGTTCATAGGGTTTTCAATGGCAGATTGATTTTTGAGAGGGGGTTGCCAGGTCCTTCTCCCAAACCTACAGCTCTGGTATTCCCCGGCGGTCTCCCATCCAGGTATTAACCAGGCCTGACCCTGCTTAGCTTCCGAGATCTGATGGGATCGGATGCCACAGGGCTACAGCTGCAGGCTTCAATCAATAGAAAACTTTAAAAACATAAGTTATAGAAGTCACACATTTGATTATTGCAATCTATGAGAGATCATCTAGTTACCAAAGTCTGTTTGAAATCCCTTGAAATCTCCTTCAAACACACAGAAAGGACTCCTTTTGTGCTTAAGGGGCATTATACCAAAATATTTCAATTTCAATGTCCTTTAAATTGTGAGGAGCCAGGTGCAGTGGCATGTGCCTGTAATCCCAGCATCTCAGGAGGCTGAGGCAGGAGGATCGTGAGTTCAAGGACAGAGGCAGCCTGTATGACTTAAGGAGAACCTGTCTCAAGATAAAAAATAAAAATGAGCTGCAGGGGAAGCCCAGTTGTAGAGCACTTACAAAGTATGTGCAAAGTCCTGGGTTCAACCCCCAAGTACTGCAAAAAGAAAAAGAAACGAGGGAGAGAGATACTTAAGGAAGACTGTGCATGGAGTACATCAGATTGTCTCTTCCAGTTCTGATTCTCTAATCCCCAATCAAGAGCAGACTGAGAGGTAGGGTTGTTGTGTTGTTAGGTGCCACTGAGTCGGTATCCGACTCATAGCGACCCTATATACAACAGACGAAAAGTATTGTCGCGCTTCTCTGCTATTCATAGGGTTTTCAATGGCTGTTTGCTTTGGGAGTGGATTGCCAGGTCCTTCTCCCAAGAGGAAGGGTTTTTGTTGTTGTTGTTAGGTGCCATCGAGTCGGTATCCGACTCATAGCAACCCTCATAGGGTTTTCAATGGCTGGCTGTTTCGGGATTGCCTTGGGAGTGGATTGCCAGGCCCTTCTCCCATTTTTGCGGTGCTGGGAATTGAACTCGGGGCCTCAGAGACTGCAGCACAGCGCTCTACCCACTGAGCTAAATCCCAGCCAGAGGAAGGATTAGAGTGCAAAAAAATTCAGAAAGCTTGATTGCTGCCCAAAGAAATCCAGTGTTGTAGGCACAGGCACAGGCACAGGCAGATGAAAGAAAAGCATTCACCAGTAGCATGCCTAAGAAACCACAGAATCTAAAATGCTACCTCTCAAGAAGAATTTCCCCCAAATCTAAATATATAAATCCTTTAAAGAAAAAAAATTACATGGACGAATGTATCTTTATAAACCTAGGAAATGTTATTTGCTGATTGACAGAGTTAATTCAGATTCTGTAGCTCTGAGAAGAGCTACAGAAAATGAGGTGTTAACCTAAGACTGATAATTTATTTTAAATTGTTCTCTTCTTTTATAAACAAGGCAAAATTTAAGTAATGTCTTGGAAATGAAAAATGCTGAAGTTAATTGACAGTGGCTGCCAATAGCTATACCAACAACATGTCAACAACAGTTACAATTTATTGAATGTGCGTGCTAAACCTGTGCCAGGCATTAATACACGTTACTCTTATCAAGAAACTTGTAGCTGGGGATGTAACTCAGTGGAAGAGCATTTGCCTAGCATGTGCAAGGCCCTGGGTTTAATCCCCAGCACCAGACACACACACACACACACACACACACACACACACACACACACACACAAATCTGGCCACCATGGTGCGCACCTATAATCCCAGTGACTTGAGAGGCTGAGGCAAGAGGATCCTGAACTCAAGGCTAGAGGCAGCCTGCACAACCCAGTGAGATTCTGTCTCAAAATAGGAAAGAAAGAGCCAGGAGTGGTGGCTCATGCCTGTAATCCCAGCAATTTAGGAGGTAGAGGCAGAAGGATCTCAAGTTTGAGGCCAGAGGCAGCCTGCATAATTCAGCAAGACCCTGACTCAAAATAAGAAATTAAAAATGGGCTGGAGAGGCAGCTCAGTGGTAGAACAACTTGCAAAGTATGTGTGAGACCCTGGGTTCAGCCCTCAAATACCACAAAAAAAGAAGGAAGGAAGGAAGGAAGGAAAGAAGGAAGGAAGGAAGGAAGGACGGACAGACGGTCGGACGGATGGACGGACGGACAGACAAAAAGAAAAAAGGGCTGGGGGTACAGCTCAGTGGTAGAGCACATTCCTACCATATGTAAGGCCCTGGGTTCAACAGAAAGAACGGAGAGAGGAAGGAAAGGAAAAGAGAGAAAGAGGGAGGAAAAGAGGAAGGAAGGAAAAAGAAAATAAAAGAAGAAAAGAAGGGATAAATAAACTTGTATAGTAATTTTTACTTATTTGTAGATGAGATGCCGGAGGTTTAGGAAGACTGTATGATTTGCTAACAGTATCCACAGATCAAATAATTGGCAGTAATAAATTGGTATTATTTATAAAATTGTATATATGTATGTTAATGGTTTCCATAAATACAACAGGATTTAAAATTTTAGTTCTAATAACAAATGAATAATGTGGCAATTGTTGTTGTTAGGTGCCATTGAGTTAGTGTCCAACTTATAGCAACCTTATGTACAACAGGTGTAACACTATTGTGCTTCTCTGCTATTCATAGGGTTTTCAATGACTGACTATTTTGGGGGAGTTGTTTGCCAGGTCCTTCTCCCAAGCCTACAGCACCTGATGGAGTCTCCCATCCAAATACTGACCAGGCCTGACCCTGCTTAGATGCTGAGATCTGATGAGATCAGGTGCCACTGTGGTATGGATGCAGGCACTGTGGCAACAGAAGCACAGATTTCTACTTTTCTTTTTGTGTTATTAACTTCTGTTGAATCAACACATGAATATTAAAGTCCACTTTTATGTCAGCTTGCCAATAATATCAATTTTAAATCCTGCTGGAAGCAATATCTGTACACTTGAATACATATGCTTATGTGTTTGTACCATGTGATAGAAAAAATCATTTTGAATACTTTGTTATGCAAAGAAAACAGGAAAACTAAAATTATTTATAAAATAAAATTATATATTGTTTTATTTACTCTGTGAGATGAAAGTGAAGATTTGTAAAGTATATTTTAATCTCTTATTTTGGAAAATATGAAATTATGTAAGTGAGCTTTTAGTAGTGAGATTCTTCCTTGCTTTGTTCTTTCAGGTTGCAGTATCCACATAAATTTCCATAATGATAATTGGCTTAAAATATTAAACATGTATTTTCTTCCATTGAATTTTAGATACTAAACAATATGCAAATGTATCCAAATACATTTTTTAATGAGGAAACTGTAGTGCAGATAGTTGTGATTTGACTAAACTTTTGTTTCATAAAAACCTGTGAAAGTTCACTATCTGGGTTGATACTTAGTGTTCCTTCTTTCTGATGACACATTATGTCCTATACTCTTCAGGTACTAAGGTTTTTGAGATTTTTATTTTTTCTTAAGAAAAAGTCAGTCTCTCCGAGCGCGGTGGCGCATGCCTGTAATCCCAGTGGGTTGGGAGGCAGAGGCAGGAGGATTGCAAATTCGAGACCAGAGGCAGTCTTCGTAACTTAGTGAGACCCTGTCTCAAAAAGTAAAAAAATGGGCTGAAGGTGCAGCTCAGTGGTCCAGCACTTGCAGAGCATGCAAGCACAAGGCCCTCAGTTCAAACCCCCAGTACCAGAAAAAAAAGAAAGAAAGAAAGAAAGAAAGAAAGAAAGAAGGAAGGAAGGAAGGAAAGAAAGGAAGGTCTCAGAGAACTTATTGAGCATGGCAGTAGTCAGAAAGCAACTTTCCTCCTTATTGTTGCTGTGTTTGGGTGTTGTGGCGTCAGCTGACTCATAGTGACCTAATGTGCAACAAAAAGAAACACGTCATGCCTGGCATTGTGCCATGCCTGGCACTGTCAGTGCTTCTCTGCTATTCATAGGGTTTTCAATGATTGACTATTTCGGGAGTGGGCTACTGGGTCCTTCCCAAAAGCTAGCATTTTTTGGTGGTGGTACTAGGGTTTGAACCCAGGGCCTCAGTGCATGCTAAGCAAGTACTCTACCAACTTTCCTTAGGAACCTTTAAAAACAAAACTATAATTTTTCCCACTTCTGACCATTTCTTGCAAAAATCTATTGCCCCATGTTGGAGTAAAACATTTCAAATCCTGTCATTTTGCCCCTCTCATCCTTTCCTTGCCATTTTACCCAGAGCCTAATCCAAAATCCAATCTAAGACTAATCCAAAGTCCTAGTAGAGCCTTCCTTTGCCTCCCTGCACTCCTCATTTGGACAGTCCAGCTCCACGTCTCCTTACCCCTCCTATCCCCCTGCTGTCTCCAGCACAGACACACAATCATGAGGATATGGAACCACCAAGATATCCATCAACAGAGAAATGGATAAAAAAAAATTGTGGTATAGGCAGATAGGTACGTAGGTAGATAGACAGATAGAGATAGAGCTATACAATGGAATATTACTCAGCAATAAAAAAGAATGAAATAATATCTTTTTCAGTGAAATGGATGGAACTGGAGACTATCATCTTAAGCCAATGAACCCTGGACCAAAAAGAGAAATACCATATATTCTCACTTATATGTGGGGACTCAATCTAACTTAAAGGAAGAAAATAATTTCATATATATATATATATATATATATATATATATATATATATATATATATATATATATATATATATATATATATATATATATATATATATATATATGCCTGCAGCCGTAGCCCTGTGGCATCCAATCCCGTCAGATCTCAGAAGCTAAGCAGGGTCGGGCCTCGTTAGTACCTGGATGGGAGACCACCTGGGAACACCAGAAGCTGTAGGCTTGGGAGAAGGACCTGGCAACCCCCTCCCAAAAGTCAATCTGCCATTGAAAACCCTATGAACAGCAGAGAAGCACTGACAATAGTGTTTCCCCTGTTGTACAGAGGGTCACTATGGGTTGGATACCAACTCGACGGCACCTAACAACAACCTAACAACAACATATATATATATATATGTGATCAACCATGCTTACCTAAGAATGGAAAATGAAAGCAGAGTAGAAAGGAGAGGAGAGGAGGCTAGTTGTGGGGAGTGCAGGATAAGGAAAGGGGCAAGGAGAGGGGAAATAATGTGGAGGGCTAAAAAAGAGGAAGATTATTTCAAAATAGAAGACATAACAACACAAATACATGGGAAGAGAAAGAGAATATAATCCATAAGTGCCTATGGTTCTTTTTAGTATATATTAATCAAAAGGTCCTCTGGAATACGTAAGTTGATGAAAGTAGAACCAAAAGCAATGTAATAGTTGCATATTGGAAACAGCAAAAACCTTATGACTCTGTACCCCACCAACATTTATAAATAAAGAGGTCCTCAGAAGACAACCAAATCAAATATAATGAATGTACGAGTAGTAATTCCTATAAGATGCAAGTAGTAAAAATGTGTGACGAGGACGGATTGTGGTTTTAACTGACCAAGAAAAATAAGAGTTAGGGGCAGCAGAGGGACTTACCTGTGATTCAAGTGGCTGCAACAGATGGGAGGCAGATTCAGAGGTTCTTGGCCCAGTGTCCCTGCAACACGAGCGAGCTTCAAGAATGTGGACGGCCCCTGAAAGTATAACATATGTGAAAACTTCTGAGCATTTTTCTAGGTAGAAGTCCCTTGTCTTCAACAAATTCTCAACTATGTCCATGACTCAGGAGAAATTAAGAACCACTGAGGTAGGTAAGCCGGCAGCTATACCCCTGTGGCATCCGATCCCATCAGATCTCGGAAGCTAAGCAGGGTCAGGCCTGGTTAGTACTTGGATGGGAGACCACCTGGGAACACCAGGTGCTGTAGGCTTGGGAGAAGGACCCGGCAACCCACTCCCAAAAATCAATCAGCCATTGAAAACCCTATGAATAGCAGAGAAGCACTGACAATAGTGTTTCCCCTGTTGTACATAGGGTCGCTATGAGTCGGATACCAACTCCATGGCACCTAACAACAACTAACGAGGTAGGTAAGAAGGCACTAAAGGGAGGTTTTATGATATTTTTGTGTTTTAACTTATTTTGAAATTATCATAGAGTCACAGGAAATTGCAAAGACAGTGAATACAGATCTCATGAGCCCTTTCCCCACTTCCCACAATGGTTATATCTTAGGTGATCATGCCATAATATCAAAAGCAGAAATGGACATTGGAACCATGTCGTTTTTTTCTTTTCCTTTTTCTTATTTTATTTTTGATTGATGAGTAAGAGTACACATTTATGGAGACAATGTGGTTTCTGATATGTGTATACATTGTGGAGTAATCAAGTTGGCATAATTAGTATATCTGTATTTTAGCTGGGCAAGATAAACAAATAAGAATACAGACACATAAAAAATGTGTTCTTGAACAGTGAGTTCACATGGCCCGCCAGACTGAAGGGCTCCCTCTGACAGAGAAATCAATGAAGGTAGATTGAGCCCAGGTCCTAGAAAAACCCAACTCCCAGACCACGCAATTTGGAATTGATTTTCCCATCCGACTTTTGAGAAAGTATGTTTCATGAGATTGGTGCTCAAGAACAACTAATTTGTACTACTATCTTAGAAAAGCTGGAGGAGAAAAGATGGCCACATATTATCATCTAATTCAATAAGGAGACTCCAGGCTTATCTTAACCATTTTGCGCGTTCAGAATTTAAATATCAATAGCAAATGCCATATATGCTTCTGTTTTTTACTAGACATTTCTCATTTGCTCATTAAAATGATCCTGCTTTACAAGTAAAGAAGATATTCTGGTTTTAGGGACAGAGAAAGCAAAATATAGTCCAATGTGAGGATAGTACTGTGCTGAAATCACAGCCGAAAGCCAGGCAGGGTGGCCCATGCCTGGCATCCCAGCACTTGGGAGGCTGAGGCAGGATGATTATGAGTTTGAGGCTAGGCTCGAGTACAAAGTGAGCCCAGGGCAGCCTGGCCTACATAGCAAGACCCCATCTCAAAAAAAGAAAACAGAAAGAAAAAAGAAAAAGAAAAAAATAGCCAAAGAGAAATATATAAAACCCAGAAAGGTGACTAAATATAAACTGTTTGTTTGCCAAATAATTTTTAAAATAACTTTGGATTATACAATAAATATGTCTTACATAAATTAGTAAATTGGTATTAGCACAAAGGAATATAGAAATTAGCCATGATTCTGTGATCCAGAGGTAATCACTATTTGCTTTTTGATATTTTCCTTTCTACACTTTTTACTACTATTTAGTTAACATAAAAAATAATGGGTTTCATTATGACATGTTCAAACATGCCTGCTATTATACATTCTCATACTTTTGCCCTCATTACCTTCTATGTCCCTCTCCTCCCTCCTGCTGATCCTCAATCTCCCCTCAAAGACTCCCTCTTCAGCTTTCATATATATGTATATGTGTATATGTATATGTATATGTGTATATGTGTATGTATATGTATATGTATATATGTATACATACACACACATATGTATATTATGTATATATATATACATATACATGCCTGCAGCCATAGCCCTGTGGTATCCAATCCCATCAGATCTTGGAAGCTAAACAGGGTCAGGACTGGTTAGTACTTCGATGGGAGATCGCCTGGGAACACCAGGTGCTGCAGGCTTGAGAGAAGGAACCAGCAACCCACTCCCAAAAATCAATTCACCATTGAAAACACTATGAACAGCAGAGAAGCACTGACAATAGCGTTTCACCTGTTGTATGCAGGGTTGCTATGAGTCAGATGCCAACTCACGGCACCTAACAACAATATACATATACATATGTGTATATATTATGTACATATATACATATGTATATATACATTATATATGTATATACGCTATGTACATATGTACATAAAATACAGATATGATAATTAAGCTAACTTGATCACATATAATCTAGATTCTACATATGAGAGAAAACATGTCCACACTTATTTTTATATGTTTGTGTACATGCATAATTTGGAATAAGGAATATTACAATACATACAGTTTGGTAACTTGTCTTTCTCACTTCAAAATATGTCATTCCATAGTAAGTGTATCTTTCTCCCTCATTTTAATGATTATAAAGCAAACACTATACACTATCACTTCTTTAACCAACCTGTTCTGGTTATGTTAATTGTCCCTGACCTCATTAATACCATATAAAAAGATTAGAAGCAGCCACTGAAATGTATCCTTGTAATAAAATCAGGTGAGTACTAGAAGAAAATGATAAAAAACTCAATTGTTTTTAAAATCTATAGGTACCAGTTTTTTAAGACTGACACAAAGCACCACAAACTGTACCTTAAACCAACACCAGTTTATTCTCCCATAGTTTTTGAGACTTTTAGTCCAAAATCAAGTATTAACAGAGCCATGCTTTGCCTAACAACAACATGCTCCACCTGTTGGCCCCAAGGAGGGATCCTCCCCTCTCCTCTCACTTCTGATAGCTGCCAGTGATCCTTAGCAATCCTAGATGTAGCTTTATCCTTCCAATTTTTGCCTATCCTTTTTTTTTTTAACTAGCACAGGCTTGCCTTGAACTTGCCATCTTCCTGCCTCAGCCTACTGAGGGCTGGGATTACATACATGTGCTCCTGTGCCTGGCTTCTGCTTCTCTCTTCACCTGGACTTCTCCCCCATGTGACTCTGCCTTTCCTCTGCATGTGTACATCCAAATTTCTCTATTCCCTTGTTTCTTATAAAGAAATAGTCATTGGGCCTAAAGTCCAACCAAATCCAGTATGACCTCATTGTAAATTGATAACATCTGCAAAGGATCTGCTGCCAAATAAGGTAGCATCCACAAGTCCATGGGGCTCTGACATGTTCGAAGGGTGGAGTACATAATTTGACCCACAACACATGCCAACCTTGAACTCAAGGACCATTCTAGTCATCACCAAGACACCAGAGCCTGGACCCGAACAACAGCAGAGGAGACCTAGGAATCCTGCAGCAGGTGAAGGCTAAGAAATGTCCCACTCGGTGGCTCATGGGACTGGGACTTAGCTCAGTTGGTAGAGCGATGCTCTGCAGTCTGTGAGGTCCCTGGTTCAATTCCCAGCACCACAAAGATGGGAGAAGGATATGGCAATCCACTCCTGAAGCAATCCCAAAACAATTGCCATTGAAAGCCCTATGAAGGTTGCTATAAGTCGGACATGACTTGTCAGCACCTAACAACAACAACAGCTGGCTCAGAAACTAGGCCAAAGCTAAGTCTGCAGGAGGCAGGGATGGGGGTGGGACTATGTAGAATAAGAAATAGGGGAAGTAGGGCTGGGGCTGACCCTACTACCCTATTTACTCACCTCCTCTGTGTGCACACATCCCATCCTACAAAGTCTACAGTCAAATCCCATAAGTGTTGGGCCCAGACCCACTCATGATGAGTAGACAGAGTCCCCACATGAAGAAGAGTATCTTTAATAAAGGCATTGGAAAGAAAATCCACAGAAAGGGGAGGAGTACTCTTAGCCTCAGAGGGAAAGTCTGCTGAGAGGGGATGAGTACCTCCAAAAGGTCTCTCCATGGAGAGGGACTCGGAACCTCATTTTTTCTTTTTCTTAAATTTTAATTGGTCACTAGTGTAGATTTCTGGAAATATTAATGAAAAATAGTCTTCTGGCTTTGTGAGCAATGCTAATTCAGATTGGGAGTTGACAAGCCTCAGGCTTTCTTGAACAGGAAATCCCTGAATGACTTCCAACAGCGTAAACTCCTTAAACAAAAGCCTTTGTACCCACAGCTCTACAGTAAGCAAAAGCACCCATTCTTCAGAACAACAGACTCAATGGGGTGACACACAGGTGACAGTTAACCACCCTAAATTCCTGCATAAAGTTAAAAATAGTCAATTGTTACAGGAAATGTAGATGCTCAGGTTGTCTTGGTTTATTTCTTTGAAATAATCACAATTTGTCTCTGAGTTCCTCTTCCACTTTGATTACCACCTGACACTCATGTGACAATTGATCAGGTGATTCCATCAATGCAACCACCTTCCTTGTCCTTTTTCTGACCTTTCATAAGATTTAATGAATTGTAATTCTGTATAAAAAGGCTGGATAATCTGGAAATAAAGGGAACAAGATCACACTGCCTCTGAGCTGCTGTGTCTGTTACCCATTGCCAACTCCTCATCTGCCTTTGGGAAACCCTGGATTCTATCTAGGCTGCAGCTGGTCTGCAGCACATAATCTCGTCTCTTAAAAATCACCAAATACTGACCTCTTGAAAAACCTGAAGCATATTCTATCCATCTCCACTTGACTTAAATATTTTATTACAACCTGCTTGGTCATGTTTTCAGGTGTCTTTTCCCTTCCCTAAGCCAGGGAGGTGTCTGCAACTGTAGCCCTGTGGCATCCGATGCTGTCAGATCTTGGAAGCTAAGCAGGGTCAGGCCTGGTTAGTCCTTGGATGGGAGACAGCCTGGGAACACCAGGTGCTATAGGCTTGGGAAAAGGACCTGGCAACCCACTCCCAAAAATCAATCCACCATTGAAAACCCCTGAACAGCAGAGAAGCACTAAGAATAGTGTTTCCCCTGTTGTATGTAGGGTCACTATGAGTCAGATACCTACTCGATAGCACCTAGCAACAACAACAACAAGCCAGGGAGGTGTTTGAGATTCAACGCAGTACTAATAGTTCTTTGCTATCCCATAACAGCATGGGAGAAGGACGTGGCAGTCCACTCCCGAGGCAATCCCGAAACAATCAGCCATTGAAAACCCTATACGCATCACTATGAGTCGGACACAACTCCAGGGCACCTAACAACAACAATCCCATAGCAGCAACCATCTCAGCAGTGGCCATTTAGAAAATATCCATAGCACGTGAAATATTTATTGATGAAAATAATTCTTGGTTTGGCCTGAGAGCAAGGGGCTAAGAGGCCTTCAACATCGGCATAGCACAAGGGGCGGATCCAGTAATCTGGGACCCCATTTGTGGACTCATTGCTCCTAAACATGGAGGAAATCCAAGTCATTCCTCTCATTTGCACCTATCTTCAATCCATTGCCACTCTTCAAATTTTCCCTCTGCATGTCAGCTTTGTCTGATATTTCTCTTCCCCAAACAGTACACTAGTCACACACTTTAAGGTTTTATATAGAACCTGGACCTGGAAAATGCAAGAGACTGCTGAGAGAAGCGACATCTTTGTAGTCCAAACACAGCCTGTGATTTTGTACTCAGTGAGGACCTAGGGGGAAAAATCCATGTGTGCTGCAGTTGTATCTTCCAAGCATGCCAGCACACTGTGCTGCCCTTGAAGCCAGACTTACTCTGCCAATGAATGGGCCACCGGACCAGCTGCCAGTCTCTGAAGTCAGACCTGAACACAGCCCAGCTGGCTAACAGAGAGATCTGCCTAAACTAATTTGCAGGCACCGTCCCACTCCATGCCACACCTTGAAGCTAACAAGGGCATTAGCTCACAGCACTTCTAGGAGTCAAATTGCTTTTCTAACAGGAATTCTAAGAGTGCTTACAAAAAGCTGAAGGTGTGGAGAAATCAATGTGCTTCTTTTACTCCTAGACCACTGTATCAGATTTTCCCTCTTGAATTCTAATTTTATGTCATGTGTGAAGAAAATGCTTCCTTTCAGACCTTTTGGTAAGAAAAGTACATTTATGTAACATTCTGAGCCTTCTTTTTAAGAACATCACTTTCATAAAAGGGTCGATTTACTGATTAAAAAACACTTATTGTCTTCCAAATTCCTGTGCAATTAGCTATAAAATATTGTGGAATATGAGCAAGAAGCTATGTGCTTCTAACCTCAGCTAAAATCTTTGGCCTCTACTGTCTCTGGTTTTGGGATTCAGATGTTCAAATTACATGTAGAATAGATCCTACTTAATACTGCCTGTGATTATGGCATGTAAATGTCTTGTATATTACAATTACTCTTATGCAATGAATAGATGATGTACTTAAAGATACCTGCTAGATATACAATTTATCTATAATTAAGAGTGGATCGTGTAAATAGTGTTTTATTTTTAAGAGGCTGCCAAAAGAGATAAAGTGTTTCATAATTGACTTATAAAATAAATTAACAAGCATCTTAGCTCCAGAGTAATTATTTTTAGTGTGATTCATCTATTACTTATGGAGGATTAGACTGAATCATTTTCAAAGTATAATCAGAGATGAGCCAGCAGCAAGATTCAAAATTCTGCAGTTCTAGGAAGAGTCAATAAGTATTATTGAAGCCACACTTGCCAGACATTGGCTAATTGTCTGAAAACAACTGCATGCTAATTTTACTTTTCTCTTTCTCATATGTTCTAGAGGTTACGACTTCTGTAAAAAAAAAAAAATCATCAATTTAATCTACTTCTGATGCAAGGCAAATAGACTGTTCTGGAATATTACTTCTACTGACTGGTTTATCAGTATAAAAAAGAACATACACTAAAAGTTGAATAAGTCATATATAAGGCATGCCTGCCTTCGTGGCGTGCTAGGACTTGAGTAGCAGAATTGAAAGAAAATGTAAAGAAACAAGATGTGGGGGTCGGCACCATGTTGCATGCCTATAATCCCAGCAACTCTGGAGGATAAGGCAAGAGGATCATGAGTTCAAGGCCAGAGGCAGCTTGCTCAAATTACCAGGACTGTCTCAAAAGAAAAAGTTGGCTTGAGGTGAAACTCAGTGGTAGAGCATTTGCCTAGCATGCATGAGGCCCTGGGTTCAATGCCCCTCACCAGTACTGAAATAATTTAAAATAAATAAACAAAAAGGAATCAAATTTGGAACACTGAGAGCCCTCAGCCTCAGTTAGTTTCAGTGAGAATTCCCTCACATAAGTCATCATTAGTACAAACTAGAACACCCACAGAGGAATTGTGAACTTGGATTTCATTTGACAATGTGCAGGGGGCTGTAATTTACTATCATGAGAGGTAGTGGCAAGTTTCCATATAGCGATAGACAAGGAATCATAAGCAATGTGATTCCAGACCTTATTGCGATCGAGATTCTAGTACACAGCTGAAGACAAATAGGAAATTAGAGGAAATGTATTTGACCCTTGAGAAAACTACTGACAAAACAAACCGGAGGCAAATATGAGAGGCTTTCAAAGCAGGATCCCACCCCAAGAAGATGGCTATCTGGAGAACAGATCAGAAGCCTGAGGCAGAATCACACTCATGGATGAGCAGCATAGTCAACCTGCTAGATAGGCGAGGCTTCCTTGCTCTTGTGATATTACCCCTCAGACACTGATAATTATGCCCACAGCAGATTAAGCCATTCAAGAACATTTCTCTGAAGATGATTCCCTACATTGTTGAGGATTGATTTAGGATCTGTGGGTGATGAACTGACGGGTGATGAATAAGCCTGCAATAATAAATGAAAGAACTAATGATGCCAGAAGAAAAGACAGAGATAATTTTTATTGGAAATTTTTAATGTGCAACTTAATGTGTTTAATTCTGACATGCATTTCATTGTGACATTTCCATATATGTGTTTCATTGTGCATTGCAAAGATAACTTCCCCCTTGCCCTCTTGTGCACCTCCTCCCCCTCTTACCACACCCTCACCAAAGGCCTCTCTTCTACACTGCATGCCTTTTTGTGGGATTATTTTTCTAAATACTCTTGCATCCCAATTATGTTTGAGGTCCAAACTTTTTTCTGTAGTGATCTATCTTTTTACATTGTCAGTGGTATTACATGAATAATCCAGCCCATTTGTATTACTACCATTCTTTGGTATTATTGGTATTATTATAATTATTTCCTGAACTATTAAAGTTGGGCTGTTTATTTGGAAGTCGTCCTCTCTCATTCTTCGTTCCTCCTTGTTCCTCCTCTCCCATCATCTCTTCCTCTTGCCAGATCCCTCCCTCCTCCTTTCTGCTCCTTGAATTGTCCCTTCTCCACTAAGATGACTTTAGCTTTTTATTATGTTCTAATTTCTGTATAGGATTTTTTTTCCTTCCTTTTAATTTTGATTCAGCTCCCACTTATGAGTGAGAATATGTGGTATTTCTCTTTTTGGGCTTGTGTTCATTCACTTAGAATAATTTTCTCCAATTCCATCTATTTTGCTGCAAATGACACAAAAAAACTATGGTACATATACACAATGGAATACTACTCAGCAATCAAAAAATGAAATAATGTCATTTGTAGCAAGATAGAGCTAACTGTAATGTAGGGGGAAAAGGAAAACAATAGTATGTACTATTCAAACCAACAGATAACACAAAAATTGTTTTGACTGGACAATGAATATATCTTATAATAGGCTCTCATTTTATTTACTGTTACATGAAAAATGAAATGCACAGTACAGTGTACTTTGTATATTACCATTTGAGTAAAAAAAGAATTGGAACATGATCAAGAGATCAAATCTAAGAATCCACGGGGTAGAAAAAGGAGCTGAGATAAAAACTAAAGGCATAGAAAATTTATTTAATGAAATTATAGCAGAAAATTTTCCAAATCTGGGGAAAGAAATGGACATCCAACTACAAGAGGCATTTAGAACCGCAAATAGTCATGACCAGAAAAGAACCTCCCCACAACACATTATAATTAAAATGCCAAGACTACAGAACAAATAGACAGTACTAAAAGCTCCAAGAGAAAAATATTGACTCACTTACTCAGGCAAACCCATCAGAATAGCATCAAACCTCTCATCTCAAACCCTAAAATCCAGGAAAGCATGGAATGATACCTTTCAAGCCCTGAAGTAAATAATCACCAACCAACAGTATTATGTCAAGCAAAGTTATTTAAAATCAATACAAAAATAAAGACTTTCTAAAACAAGCACACACTAAGCAATTTGTGACCACCAAGTCAGCATTACAGAAGATATTTAAAGGAATCTTATGAGCACAGGAGGAAGAAAGACAATCTCATTCATGAGAGTATAGAAAAGAATAAACTTCATGACAGGAACAGATGAACTAATGAGAATTAGGAAAGAATCAGTCATGTCTAACTTGAAAAAAACAGCAAACCCTGGATATGAATATGGGAGAAAGAAAAGAATGAATAGTATGTGAACCAACCAGAAAAATACTCAACACAATTACAGGAATCAGCAAATTTCTCCCAAGAATAACCCTAAATATAAATGACCTTATCTCTTCAATTAAGACATAAGCTACTAGATTGGATTAAAAAACAATATCCAACAATTTGTTGTCTGCAAGAAATATCTCACTGGCAAGGACACTTACAGACTGAAGGTGAAAGGTCAGAAACTGACATATCAAGCAAGGAGAAGTTAAAAAAAAGGAGGAATAGCCATCCTTTTATCAGACAAAGTAGAATTCAAGTTAAAATTAGTCACAAGAGATAAAGAAGGTCATTACATATTTTAAGGGGAACAAGTGATCAAGAAGATACAACAATTATAAATATATATGCACCGAACATTGGTGCATTCAGTTTCATAAATCAAACACTACTGAACATAAATGAACAAAAAGGTCCAGATACAATAATAATGGGTGACTTCAATACCCCCACTCTCAAAGATAGAACATCCAGTCCAAAAAAATTAACAAAGAAACTTCAGAGTTCAACAGCACAATAGATTAAATGGACTTAATAAACATCTACAGAATATTCTATCCAAAAGCTATGCATTCTTCTCAGCAGCTCATGGAACTTTCTCTAAAACAGATCACATTTTGTGCCATAAATCAAGACTTCAAAAATACAGAAAAATCAAAATAAATTTATGTACCCTATCAGACCATAATGGAATAAAACTAGAAATCAATAGGAAGAGAAATTACATAAATTATACAAACACATGGAGATTGAACAATATACTCTCAAATGACCAAAGGGTCACTGAGGAAATAAGGAGGGAAAAAAAAATTTCCTAGAATTAAATAAAAACATGATCTACCACAACCTTTGGGATACAGCAAAAGTGGGTCCAAGAGGGAAGTTTATAGCCATGAATGCCTATATTAAAAATCAGAGCAGACTCAAATAAATAACTTAATGATGTACATTAAGGTCTTAGAAAAATAAGAACAAGCAAAACAAAAATCAGTAGTAATTAATGAAATAGAGACTAAAAGATTATGAACAATGAAATAAACAATTGTTTCTTTGAAAAGATAAATTGAGGGGGCGGAGTCAAGATGGCGGACAGATAACACACGCCTTCTGTATCGGAGCAATGGGAAGCCTCGATTAGGGGTTTAAAACCCAAATTGAATAAATAGAAACAGTGATAATTTAGTTTGAGAGATAGAGAATAAAACTAGGCATACACGGAAACCAAGGATTAGGCTTCAGAGGAGCTACACAGTGGCCAGCAGCGGGACCACCGCCATTTCGCCATCACACAGAGGGCGGATAGAATCCCAGAGACTTGGAGGGGACTTCGCGCACACGCACCCACGGGACCCTGATCCAACACGGAGTGCAACCTTGGCAGCACACTCTTACCACGCCTGCAGAACACAGACTGCAGATCCTAGGTGAGTCAGCTTAAGGGGGCACACGGATGCCCTCCATAGCGGCCGCTGAGCAAACGGGGAAGCCGGTGCCAGCGATCAGTGTCTAGAGCTGAGACTTGGCTCCCTCCCTCCTGTTGCGGCAGGTCGGGTCTATGGTTGCGAACTCCACAGAAATTTGGGCACACATATACCCGGATCCCAGACACACCAGAGGTGAGCCCAAATCACCCCACTGTACTGTGGAGAAATCTGGGGTTTGTGGAGGCGACTGAGCCCCGCGTGGACGGAGAGCTCCTTTTCGGCAGAGCCTAGCGGCACAGTTGGCCACAAGCAGAGCAGTTCCGAGCGCGATCACAGCACATGACAAAATCTGTTTCAGATTCCCTCTGGGTTGGCAGGAGAGCATCCCGCCCAAAAGAGGATATGTTCCTCCCACGTGGGTGGAAAACCCTGCAATAAAAACTCCATGATAGCAGCCATATTCCCCCCATGCTGTAGGGTTGTGGAGGAAATCTCTGATTTGGGGAATTGGCGCCCGATCTACGTGGGACAGGGAGAACTCCAGGGAAGACCCCACAGGTTCCACTGCCTCTCGAACAATACAATAGTCACAGAATATTTCGTGGAACAGTCTCTTTGGGCACTTGGGCCCCAATTAAATACAGATTATTATGAAGAGTTTGGCTATATGGACCCAATAAGACCAACGGTTACTGCGGATTGTGTAGAAATACTGCCACCCTGAGCTCTGTTGGGAGCATTGCACCCTGCATTATCGACTCCACCTGGTCGAACTGGGTGTAATCAGTTCAGACTCCACCTCCAAGATAATATGTTTCTACTGTTAACAGGGGTTAACCCAGGCTCTTGAGCCTGCTTCCTTTGTGGAAGCTGGACCGACACTCTGTGCCCCCAGCCCCCAGCCCATATATTTTTTGCTTTTTGAGACAGGCTCTTGCCGGGCTGCACAGATCTCGGGCTTGCGACCCTCCTGCCCCCATCCCCCAAGCCACAGGGATTCCAGATGTCCATCACTACACCTGACTACAAGAGTTGTTATATGTATGTGGGACCTTCTATGCGTGAGGTCTGGAATTTTATCTTATTTTATATTTTATTCCATTTCATTCTTTTCTTTTTATTTTACTTTTCTTTACTTTTTATTTTATTTTTATTTTATTATTATAATTTTTTTTTATTCTGTGGGGGTTTGAATTCAGGGCTCTGTGCCTGCTTGTCTTGTAGGTGCTGGACCACCGCGCTGCACCCCAGGACCCTTTTTTTTTTTCCGCTTTTTGAGACAGGGTCTAATTGGGTTGCACAGAAATCGGGCTTGCGTCCCTCCTGCCTCCGACCCCCAAGTCTCTGGGATTGAAGGTGTGCACCACAGCACCCGACTACAAGTGTTTTTATTAGTGTTTGGGAGAGTGTATATGTGAGATTTGCCTCTTTTTTTTTTTTTCTTTCCTTCTTTTATTTCTCTCTCTTTTCCTTTTTATTTTTTTCTTCCCTATTTTTCTTCCTTTCTTCTTTTACTCCCTCCCCTTTTCCTACCCTCCTTCTCTATTTCTTAAGCTATATATGTGTCATTGTTTTAATCATTTATCCCTTAAATCTTAACCTTAATATTAATTTTGACAGTAATTTCTATTAGCCTCTGTCCTCTACCTCCTGCTTCCACCTCTTCTATCACCAGATCCCCCCCTTTTCTCACCCCACAGAAGAGAAACGGAATCTATCGCCTCCCTAACCCTTACCTCCCCCTGGAGTCGGACTGGTAGATTCTGTTTCCCGGACCACATTATGGGAAAAGCAAGTAAAACTACCAAAACCACAAGGGGAAAGGATGGAGCTGAAGGCTCCACAGATGATACACCTCCAACGGACCACTCCAACGACTCGCAATTATTAGAGATCTCTGAGTCAGAGTTCAGAGTCATGGTAATAAGCATGCTAAGAGAAATAAAGACAAATACTAAAAATACACTGGAGATAATTGAAAGAAAGGTTTCTAATTTGGAAGCTGCTCTGTCATCCCAGTTAGAAATGATTAAGAAAAATCAAGCCACTTTGCTTGATACTCAATCCAAATTATCAGAATTGAACACAGCTAAAGAATCCTTCTCTTCAAGACTGGATGAAT